>SJYX01007550.1:550014-571740 GCA_006410675.1 Oreotragus oreotragus
TGTTCTCCATAGTGGCTGTACTAGTTTGCATTCCTACCAACAGTGTAAGAGGGTTCCCTTTTCTCCACACCCTCTCCAGCATTTATTGCTTGTAGACTTTTAGATAGCAGCCATTCTGACTGGCATGAAATGGTACCCCACTGTGGTTTTGATTTGCATTTCTCTGATAATGAGTGATGTTGAGCATCTTTTCATGTGTTTCTTAGCCATCTGTATGTCTTCTCTGGAGAAATGTCTGTTTAGTTCTTTGGCCCATTTTTTGATTGGGTTGTTTATTTTTCTGGAGTTGAGCTGCAGGAGTTGCTTGTATATTTTTGAGATTAGTTCTTTATCAGTTGCTTAATTTGTTATTATTTTCTCCCATTTTGAAGGTTGCTTTTCACCTTGCTTAGAGTTTCCTTTGTTGTGCAGAAACTTTTAATTTGAATTAGGTCCCATTTGTTTATTTTTTGCTTTTATTTCCAGTATTCTGGGAGGTGGGTCATAGAGGATCCTGCTGTGATTTATGTCGGAGAGTGTCTTGCCTATGTTCTCCTCTAGGAGTTTTATAGTTTCTGGTCTTATGTTTAGATCTTTGATCCATTTTGAGTTTATTTTTGTGTGTGGTGTTAGAAAGTGTTCTGATTTCATTCTTTTACATTCTTTTTCATTCTTTGACCAGTTTTCCCAGCACCAGTTGTTAAAGAGATTGTCTTTTCTCTATTGTATATTCTTGCCTCCTTTGTCATGGAAGATTTTTTTTTTTAATTTTTATTTATCTGTTTTTGGCTGAGCTGGTTTTCGTTGCTCATGGGCTTTCTCTAGCTGTGGCAAGCGGGGCTACTCTTCCTTGTGGTGCACAGGCTTCTCACGGCAAGGGCTTCTCACTACTGTGGCTTCTCTTATTGCAGAGCATGGGCTCTATGAGGTAAGGCCTTCAGCAGTCGAGTCTCCCAGGCTCCAGAGGGTGGACTGAGTGGTTGCCCATGGGCTTGGTTGCCCAGTGGCACGTGGAACCTTTCCAGACCAGGGACTAAACCTGTGTCCCCTGCATGGGAAGACAGACTCTTAACAACCAGGTCACCAGGGAAGTCCATTCTTCCTCTTCTTAAAGGTTAAAAAAACATAAGACACAGAGGTAGAGAGCAAACTATGAATACCAAGGAGGAAAGGCAAGGGGTGGGATGAATTGGGAGACTGGGACTGACATATATGCACTGTTGATACTATGCATAAAATAGATAACTAATGAGAACTACTGTATGATACAGGGAACTCTACTTGGTGCTCTGGGAAAGAAACCCAGAAAAGGGCAGGTACATGTAAACATATAGCTGACTCACTTTGCTGCACAGCAGAAGCTAACACAACATTATAAAGCAATTATACACCAGTAGAAATCAATTTAAAAAATAAAATGGGGATAATAATAGTACTCACCGACTAGGGTTGTCATGAGAAGCATAACATTTCCTATTACTGTTTTTTAAATTGTTACTATTATTTTTTAAATTGCTATTATTGTTGTAATTAGAATGCCTTCAAAAAAAAAGTTGTGTCTATTTATGTACCCACAAGCATAGCTTAAGAGTATTGCCCAATTGCTTCAGAAATAATTATAAAGGAATTGGGAGGAAAAAATAAAGAAAAAAAAACACAAATCAAAACACATGAACAAGAACATTTATAGCATCATTACTTGTTAGAGTCTCCAACTGGAAGCAATCCAAATATCAGTCAAGGGGATTTTTAAAAAATGTTATATATCCACACAAGGCAGCAATGAAAATGAACACATTTAAGCTGCATGTGGCTACACAGATGAAACCCACCAACCCAACACTGAATGAAAGGAACCAGACACAGAGTCCATACAGTGGGATTTCTTTTGTAAACAGTTCAAAAACAGGCTAGACAAATCTTTGAGGTAGAAATCAGAAGAGTGGCTACCATCGCAGGGAGGAGGGTGAGTGAGGGTGGTGACCACAAGGAGCACGGGGTTTGCTTTGGGAATGTAGGCAACACTCCTCCCCCTGCCTACCTCTCCAACCCCCACAATGACTACTGTTTACTGAGCACTTTCTAAGTACCAGGCTCCTTACACACTACAACCCTCCAACAAGCCTACAGAGCTGACATTTGATTTCTGTTCCGTTAACGAGGATGTGGAGGCAGAGCTACTATCTGCCAGGGCCAGCATGCTCATGTCCGTGTTCCACCATCACAAAGACTACTGTTTATTGAGCATTTACCGTGTACCAGGCTGTGTACACGCTGTTGTTGTTGTTTAGGCTCTAAGTCATGTCTGAATCTTTTTTTTTTTTCTTATAATGAAAGATTTTATTTTATTTTATTTTTACTTTATTTTACTTTACAGTACTGTATTGGATTCGGCACACATTGACATGAATCTGCCACGGGTGTACATGAACTCCCAAACATGAACCCCTCCCCCCACCTCCCACCCCACGTCATCCCTCCGGATCATCCCCATGCACCAGCTCCAAGCATCCTGCATCCTGCATCGAACATAGACTGGCGATTCATTTCTTTTTGTTTGTTTGTTTTTGTTTTTTTGTTGTTGTCTGTTACATTTATTGGTTTGTGAGTGTTTTCTGAAAAACTGCAGTGTCTGTGAAGACCAATTTCCATGCTGGCATGCATCCAAATATTAATGCACAGAGGCACAGAATTAGAGCAACGAGAGCACAGTCAAACACTAGCACGCCCCATCCCCCCTTTATTGCTTGTTTTGCTTAGTACTTCTTAAAACAAAAATAAGAATCTCGAATTCAACGTTCAACTGCCAAAGAAACAACAACAACAGGGCACATACTCAGGGCTTGAATGAAATTGTAAACACTAGCTGGCGCAAAGCAGACATTGATTTATATATATATATATATGTGACCTTGTTATCTAAAACTCTTCTCAACAAGGATCTTCCAAACAAATTGTAAACTCATACCAACATGATTCAGGTTCAAGCATACACATGAGTAACAGTGTGTTCTTTGGGATTTTAAGTGAGTACAAGCTGACTATTCAAATTTGAATTCAGGTCTCGGGGAAGTGAAAAGCTTTTTTGTACTAAGCAACTGTGCTGCAAGTCTACTGCAGTTAAGTATCTGGGATGATTTCCACCTAGACTATCCTTGGTTTTCACCCAGTAAAATGCAGAGGGTACAAACAGGAAAGCATGCCAGCCAGTTAATGGTTCAACAATGCATGATTTTTATTCCCTTGCTCTGAGAGCTTGTATCAAAAAAATATATATTAAACCAAGGAAAATAACTGAAGATTTACGGGCCTCTTGTGCTTTAAAAAGGAAAAAAAGATAGCCACTAATTTGCTCAGATACAGCAGGCTTAGTGGTCTTGTATTTTCAACATTTTCAGAATGTTTCCTAAGGTACGAGGAAAGGGGCAACATTCACCACCCCTTCCCAGAATTTAAACAGAGGGCAGTAGACATTCTTTACACCCAAATAAAACTATGGCAGCAGTTCACTTGTGACCAAGGTGAATGTAGAATGGAGATGCTCTAAACACAGCTAGGACTCTCAGCAAAGCTAATACACTAAAATCATGATTACATTTTGAAAGAAAATGCACAAAAACCAAATAGAAATTTTGAGATTTTTCATTTGAAGGTAAATCTTAATGCTATTAAATTCACAAATATTCTAATTTAAATACCCAATTCTATTATCTAAAACACACATTGCAAACATACAAATATCTATTCTCTCCACATGTCAGAGCCATTCATGTCATGGTTTGGAAATGCGGAGAATAGATTCCCCTTAAACTGCAAGTCAGCAGGTGTTTCTTTACAGTTAACTTTAGCAAAATTCATACAAAATAGTAATTAACAATGATCTTCTTTACTTGTTAACTCACAAGGAAACACCTTCAAAACTGCATTTTGTTAAAGTTTCTGTACTAAAATGTAGAAAAACTGAACTACACAAATATTGAAAAGTTAAAAATTCCTTAGTTTTTTATTCCTGGTACCACTACCACAATTTACAGGGCAATATACCTGATGTAATGAAAAGAAAAAGAAAAAGACAAAGCTACAACAGATAAAAGACCTCAGGAATGTACATCTAATTGACACTACACTGCATTAATCAATAGCTGCACTTTTTGCAAACTGTGGCTATGACAGTCCTGAACAAGAAGGGTTTCCTGTTTAAGCTGCAGTAACTTTTCTGACTATGGATCATCGTTCCTTCTGTGGCAGATTTTTACAGTTCCTCTAACGCATTTGGGACGACTGTCTCAAAGTAACCTGCAGCTTTCCTGACAACTCCTCGCTCTCTCTCCTGCTAAGAACTGTAGCCCTTTTCTTCTGAGTTTTTAGAACCTTCTGCTACCATATCCACCACTTCCACCACCAGATCCATAACCACCACCATAGGGACTGCCCGAGCTTCTTCCACCAAAACTACCCCCTTTCATGGGTCCATAATTTGACTGCTGTTGTCCACTATAATTTCCAAAATCATTATAGTTTCCACCACCACCATAGTTACCTCCAAAATTTCCTCCTTCATTGTAACCATCATATCCTCCACCACCGCCACCATATCCACCACCTTGGTTTCCATATCCTCCTGGTCCACCACCACCGTAACCTCCTCTACTACTATAACCAGGGCCACCGCCGTAGTTGCCACCATCACCTCCAAATCCATTATATCCACCATGACCTCCTCTGTAACTCCCTCTGCTACCACCACCTCCACCACCATAGCCTCCTCTTCCACCAAAGTTTCCACCACGGCCAAAGTTACCTCCACCACCTCCAAAGTTCCCTCCACGACCCATAAATTTGCCAGATCCACCTCCACGACCTCTTTGTGATCCAGCAGATTGCATCTCTTGTTTAGAAAGGGCCTTTTTCACTTCACAATTATGCCCATTAATAGTGTGGTATTTCTGAACAACAATTTTATCAACTGTATCATGATCATCAAAAGTTACAAAAGCAAATCCTCTCTTTTTCCCACTCTGCCTGTCTTCCATAACTTCTATGGTTTCAATCTTGCCATATTTTTCAAAGTAGTCTCTCAAATTATATTCTTCTGTATCTTCTTTAATACCACCAACAAAAATTTTCTTCACTGTTAGATGGGCACCAGGCTTTACAGAATCCTCTCTAGAAACAGCTCTCTTTGGTTCCACTACACGCCCATCAACCTTGTGCGGTCGAGCACACATTGCTGCATCCACTTCTTCAACACAAGAGTAAGTCACAAAACCAAAGCCCCTGGAACGTTTTGTTTGGGGATCTCTCATCACCACACAATCTGTAAGCGTGCCCCATTTCTCAAAATGTTCTCTTAAGCTATCATCTGTAGTTTCAAAGCTCAAACCACCAATAAACAGCTTTCTCAACTGCTCTGGTTCCTTGGGATCATGACCCTCCTCCCCCCGGCGGCGGCGGCGACGGCCGGAGTCGGGCTGGGGGCGACCGGGCGGCGGTTTTACCTCCATTTTGAGACCGGACTAGCCTCTTCCAACTCGAGTTCAATATGGGACCGAGAGGAAGAGCTGGCGATTCATTTCTTACATGATAGTGTACATATTTCAATGCTATTCTCCCAAATCATCCCACCCTCTCCCCCTCCCTCTCCCTCAGAGTCCAAAAGTCCGCTCTACACATCTGTATCTCTTTTGCTGTCTTGCATACAGGGTCCTCATTACCATCTTTCTAAATTATATATATATATGTTAGTATACTGTATTGGTGTTTTTCTTTCTGGCTTACTTCACTCTGTATAATCGGTTCCAGTTTCATCCATCTTATTAGAACTGATTCAGATGTATTCTTTTTAATGGCTGAGTAATACTCCATTGTGTATATGTACCACAGCTTTCTTATCCATTCATCTGCTGATGGACATCTAGGTTGTTTCCATGTCCTGGCTATTATAAACAGTGCTGCGATGAACATTGGGGTACACGTGTCTCTTTCTATTCTGGTTCCTCACTGTGTATGCCCANGGGCTGGGGGCGACCGGGCGGCGGTTTTACCTCCATTTTGAGCCCTTGTGGGGTTTTAAAATCAGCAACCTGTGCAAAGATTTTGACACAGCATGCAGGAGGCAAAGAAGGGTTTAAGTAGCTTCTCTGGTCCCTCAGTAGTAAAGAATCCACCTGCCAATGCAGGAGACGTGGGTTTGATCTGCAGGTCAGGAAGATTCCCTAGACAATGAAAGGGCACCCCACTCCAGTATTCTTGTCTAAGATAACCCACGGACAGAGGAGCTTGGCAGGCTACAATCCATAGGGTTGCAAAGGAGTTGGACACGACTTGACTAAATAACAAAAGCAAGATTAGAAGACCCTGAAAGCCAAGCAGAAGAGGGTTGAATCTGACAGGATGATGTTGAAGAGGAAGAAATATAGTCAGGCACTGGCTGAATGCATCTCAGCTTCTTTCTTCGGTATTCATGACCTTCCCCAGGTTTTTGGGTTTGGTGGGTCATGAAACTGAGTAGGGTTGGGATTTCTGGTTAGGCTGACCCTGTGTGGGATTATGCACACATTCATGGGCATGTTTAGAATCCTACACACAGATACCTCTATCCTCAACAAGCTGGACACCTTTCTCTCCGTTCCCTGCTGCCCTAGGCCGTGCTGAACTCTTCACTGGTCCTGCACCTCCAGCCTTGAGCTCCACATCAACCCCTGAAATGATCTTTGGGAAACACTGTCCAACCATTCTCTCCTTTGTCTCCCATAGCTCTTAGGATGTGGCCCAAGCTCCTTAATTTGGTATGCAAGGCCTCACGTGTTCCTGCCCTTGACACGCTCTCCAGCCTCCTTCCTCTCTCCTCCCGTCCNCTTTGGGAAACACTGTCCAACCATTCTCTCCTTTGTCTCCCATAGCTCTTAGGATGTGGCCCAAGCTCCTTAATTTGGTATGCAAGGCCTCACGTGTTCCTGCCCTTGACACGCTCTCCAGCCTCCTTCCTCTCTCCTCCCGTCCCTGTCCCTGCCCCTCTCTGATATGGATCCAGCTCTCTGGTTACATCAGGTCACTTGCTGTGTCCTTGAATGTACTTTTCCACCTCTGGGTCTTTGCTCACACTGTGCTCTGGAGCCGAAGTGTCTTTCCCCCAGCCTCTCTTTTTCCACACCCGGCCCATCTTCCCTATCTATGCCATCTTTACCAATCCGCTTCTTATTTATTTTTTAAAGAATTTGTTTATGATTATTTGGCTGCATCTGGTCTTAGTTGCAGCATGCAGGATCTTTCGTTAGGTCGCACATACTCTCTAGTTGTGACGTTCAGGCTCAGTAGTTGGATGCTTGGGATTTCTCTAGTTGTGGTGCATGGATTTAGTTGCTCTATGGCATGTGGGATCTTAGTTCCCTGACTAGGGTTTGAACTCACATCTCCTGCATTGCAAGATGAATTCTTAACAACTGGACCAGCAGAAAAGTCCCGCAGACCCACTTTTGAGGGAGAGGGAGAGGGTGGGGTGATTTGGGAGAATAGCATTGAAATATGTATACTATCATGTAAGAAACGAATCGCCAGTCTATGTTCGATGCAGGATGCAGAATGTTTGGGGCTGGTGCACAGGGATGATCCAGAGGGATGATGAGGGGTGGGAGGTGGGAGGGGGGTTCATGTTTGGGAGCTCATGTACACCCATGGCGGATTCATGTCAATGTATGCCAAAACCAATACAGTACTGTAAAGTAAAATAAAGTAAAAATAAACATTAATAAAAATAAAAAGCTTTCACTTAAACTCTCTTGCTGGGACTTGAGTTGGGATTTTGGAGGTATATAGGGCCAGGTGCCTGCCTTCTAGAAGTTCATAACTTGAGAAATACATAGTTTGGAGAAGTATACAGTTTGGAGAGACAGTTTATAGAGTAGTTTATCTGTCTAGTTTCATCCTCTTGTCTCAGGCAGAGCTGAGGCTAATCCAAAAGTTCCAGTACCTAGCATGAAACCTGGTACAGGGAGGACATCACAAAGAATGTATTGATTTCCCCAAGGGCAAGGACTGGATCTTATTCATTCCATTGTACACTCCCTGCTCCTACAGTCATGTGCACTTGATAAATATATTGTGGGATTCAGTTTTACATCTCATGTTACCCAGTATAATTGTTGTCATCATTCATTCATTTATCTACTCATTCAGTACATTTAGCACATATATGTTCTTTGCCAAAACTTATGTAAGTACTGGGGATACAACTGTGAGGAGACCCAGCTCCTGCCATTCTGCAGCTATTGTAGTTCAAGGTGAAACTGAGAAGAAGAAACACATTCCTTCACGGGAGAGACCAGAGACTGATGTGAATTTAACTGACCTTGCTCCCAACACTGTACATGCATCCTGTCATTTACCTCCATAGCCCTGGAGGTATGGGTTCACAACAACCTTAGAACATGTATAAAGACACTGAGGCTTGGATGGTGGTATCTGGTTAGAAGAAGAGCTGGGACTGGAATCCGAGTTGGTCTGCTGCCCAGGCCCTTGCTTGTTCTGATTCACCTGGGTCTGGATGGAAGGGAGGGATGGAGAGAGGGAGGGAGAGTGAGAGAGAACCTGAACACAGGGGTTTGGTTTGTTATTTAACCACCCTTTCAGTTCTGTATTGGGATGGTGCTGTGGCAGTACCTTGGACAGGAAGGAATACCTAAGTGTGAAAATTTTCCAACACTGCCATCGGTCAATCTCCAGAATTCAGTCAAAGTTGTTATATCTTGTCTACCTCTTGTTGGGAAAGAGACTCAGACCCGAAATAAACTTAGAGGAATTCGAAGCCAAGCAGCTAGCCCAGCGTGGCCTCTCTCAGGCCAACCTCCTTGGGTCTGGAGCCTTGTTTTTTTATAGCAGTTTGAACACTGTGGCCCAAACTTTCCCCCTTGTTTGCCCAAGTCTCTTGACCAGTCTGACTAGAGGTTTATAGTTTCTTACAATTTTCTGGCTACTTATCAATTACTGAATGGAGAGAAGAAATTCAAAATCTCCAACTATAATTATGGATTTTTCTGTTTCCTTTCAATTATATCAGATTTTGCTTCATGTAATTTGATGAACTATTATTCTATAAGCTTAGTGTATATATTTAAGATTAATATGTATTTTTAATAAATTTTTGATAAATCCTCCCTTATCATTGTATAATGATTATACCTCTTTGAAATGTTTTTACTGGTTGATCTAGGGTTTTCATAAACTTCTCTTATTTGTTGGTGGAATGCCAATCATTATGTAAAAAAAAGAGAAGAAAATGTGGTAAACAGAATTTATGCCTGAAAGTAGGCATGTCTCCTTTTCTCTTAGACAGTTGACTTACGTTAGTTTGTGCCTCAAGTGGAGTCTACAGTGTCTGAGGATTCTTCTCGGTCTCCCTCCTTCCTTTCTCTCCTTCCTTCCTTCCTTTCTTTCTTTTCCTTTACTTCTATAGCTTTATTGATATATAATTCACATACCATAAAATTCACCATTTAAAGTGTACAATTCAACCGATTTTAGCTTATTCACAGAGTTTCACAACCATCACCACAGTCCATTTTAGAACATGGCATCACCTCAAAAACAAAAGCCCTGTAGTTGCCGGGGAATAGGTATAGAGATTCTATTTCTGTTTGGGGGATAATGAACTTCTGGAACTAGGAACTGGTATTGGTTGTACAACATTATGAATGCATTTAATGTCATTGAACTATGCACCTTAAAAGTGTTACCAATAGTAAATTTTGTTATTGTTTTTTTTACCACAATTAAAACTTTTAAAAGGAACTCTGTACCTCCCAAAGTCCCCCTATCCCTCCAATCCCTAAACAGCCACTTCTTTACTGTTCACNATCTAGGGTTTTCATAAACTTCTCTTATTTGTTGGTGGAATGCCAATCATTATGTAAAAAAAAGAGAAGAAAATGTGGTAAACAGAATTTATGCCTGAAAGTAGGCATGTCTCCTTTTCTCTTAGACAGTTGACTTACGTTAGTTTGTGCCTCAAGTGGAGTCTACAGTGTCTGAGGATTCTTCTCGGTCTCCCTCCTTCCTTTCTCTCCTTCCTTCCTTCCTTTCTTTCTTTTCCTTTACTTCTATAGCTTTATTGATATATAATTCACATACCATAAAATTCACCATTTAAAGTGTACAATTCAACCGATTTTAGCTTATTCACAGAGTTTCACAACCATCACCACAGTCCATTTTAGAACATGGCATCACCTCAAAAACAAAAGCCCTGTAGTTGCCGGGGAATAGGTATAGAGATTCTATTTCTGTTTGGGGGATAATGAACTTCTGGAACTAGGAACTGGTATTGGTTGTACAACATTATGAATGCATTTAATGTCATTGAACTATGCACCTTAAAAGTGTTACCAATAGTAAATTTTGTTATTGTTTTTTTTACCACAATTAAAACTTTTAAAAGGAACTCTGTACCTCCCAAAGTCCCCCTATCCCTCCAATCCCTAAACAGCCACTTCTTTACTGTTCACAGGTATATATTTGCCTATTCTGCACATTTCATATGAATGGAATCTTACATTACATTTTGTGTTTGGCTTCTTTCACTTAGCTTGTTTATAGGGATCATCCTTGCTATAAACTGAATGTTTGTATGCTCTCAAAATTCATATGCTGAAAGCCTATTGCCCAAGATGATAGTGTTAGAGGGTACATTCTTTGGGAAATGCTTAGGTCAAGAGGGTAGCTTGACACTAATGATTGAAATTAGTGTCCTTATAAAAGAGGCCCCAGAGAACTAGTTTATCCTTGCTGTAAGGATGCAGCAAGAAATCAGTGGTCTGGGACCTGGAAGACGGCCCTCACCAGAACCTGACCATGCCGGGACCTTGATCTTGGATTTTCAGCCTCCAGAGCCATGAGAAATAAGTTTCTGTTGTGTAGAAGCTACTTAGTCTGTGATTTTTTTTTCTTTTTTAATATCATCCTGAATGGACTAAAACAATCCTTGTTGGACCATGTATCAGTATGATTTTATGATCAAATAACATTTCATTGTATGGGTGCTACATTTCGTTTATCCATTCATCAATTGATGGGCATATGGGTTATTTCCACCTGTTGGCTATCCTGAATAATGCTATTATCAAGGCGAGTGGACTCACACTGGCAATGAGGTGCCACTACTACTGCCACAGACCAGCCTGCCTCGGCTTCGGTGCCCCGGTCGTGGGGACCTGGGTTCCTCAGCACACCCAGCTCCAGCAGCTCTGGAGCCTGTGTGCAGAGGGACCTTGATCTTGGATTTTCAGCCTCCAGAGCCATGAGAAATAAGTTTCTGTTGTGTAGAAGCTACTCAGTCTGTGATTTTTTTTTTCTTTTTTAATATCATCCTGAATGGACTAAAACAATCCTTGTTGGAACATGTATCAGTATGATTTTATGATCAAATAACATTTCATTGTATGGGTGCTATATTTCGCTTATCCATTCATCAATTGATGGGCATATGGGTTATTTCCACGTGTTGGCTATCCTGAATAATGCTATTATCAAGGCGAGTGGACTCACACTGGCAATGAGGTGCCACTACCACTGCCACAGACCAGCCTGCCTCGGCTTCAGTGCCCCGGTCGTGGGGACCTGGGTTCCTCAGCACACCCAGCTCCAGCAGCTCTGGAGCCTGTGTGCAGTCCTCTTTAGAAGCCCCAGTGCCAGCCTGGGCCCTTGCTGGGGAAGGATGACTGAGCTGCAGTTGGTACTGCTATAGTGAAGACACCTGGCAGAACTCAACAAAAATCCAGTGGAAGGCTTTTCAGAAGGTTTAATAGATGACAATGATCTTTACCAATGGGAAGTTCTTATTATTGCTCTTCCAGATACACTTTAAGAAGGTGGTGTTTTTAAAGTTCATCTCACTTTCCCCAAAGCTTATCCCCTTTGGCCTCCTAAAATGAAATTCATTACCAAAATCTAGCATCCAAATGTTGCTAAACATGGTCATGTATGGTTTTCTATTCTTCACAAATCTGGGGAAGATAAATATGGTTATGAAAAGCCAGAGGAATGCTAGCTGCCTATTCACACAGTGGAAACCATCATGACTAGTGTCATTTCTCTGCTGGAAGACCCCAGTGGAGACTCGCCTGCCAATGCTGATGCTGTAAGAGAATGGAGGGGGACAGAAATGGGGAAGTCAAGGGGACAGTTGCCTGCTGTGTAAGAAGAAGCCAAGAGCCTGCTCTTTAGTGACATCTATCCGACAGCTGTACCGTCACTTCTTTCAGGGTCTCCAATTGAGAAACATGGCACTGTTTCGTGCCCTCTACCCACCTATTGCTGGACTTCTGTTAGAACAAGCTGGCAAGCACTGGCTGGAACTGGGCTGTAATAAAACATGCCAGTATCAAGGCTGGCAAGAGCCTAACAAATGCCAGCTTTCAGGTGATTATGCATTTTGAAATTTAATGAACTGTTTAACCCTTCAGGAAGAATTGTAAAGACCTGTACATAGCACAACATGATCTGGATAGTATATACACTGTTCACGTACATCCACAAATACACCTTGTGCCAAATGACACTTTCTTGCAGTAGAATAAGAATCATGTAAATTCAAAAACATTTTAGCAGGTTTTCTTTCCTTATTATTGTCTCTTTTCAGGTTTAAAAGCATGTCAGATAAAAAGCAATTAGGATTAACAGCTTCCATTTAATTTCCTTTAAACAACTGAGGCTTCATTAAACTCTTTCCACTTACTAAACTTTTATATCTTCTTTGTTTTCACATAGTCCCCTTTACTTTTATCTCTTCTGTCTGCCAGGAAGTTTTCAAATCATTTAGTTCAAATGCCAAAGTACTCAATAAGCAACTACTTGATTTTTAATGATGACTTCAGAGGAGTGGTCATCACTAGATGCTGGGTCCCTTTGTATTGTACCTGTACCCATCCCTCAGATTGGATACAGCAATAACATCTTTTTGTCATTAAGAGCTCTTGAATTCAACCATTATCCCTAGGAACTAAAAAGAGTTAGTTNTAAGCAACTACTTGATTTTTAATGATGACTTCAGAGGAGTGGTCATCACTAGATGCTGGGTCCCTTTGTATTGTACCTGTACCCATCCCTCAGATTGGATACAGCAATAACATCTTTTTGTCATTAAGAGCTCTTGAATTCAACCATTATCCCTAGGAACTAAAAAGAGTTAGTTCTGAATTCAATTCAGATTTAAAATGATTGAAATTTACATCCAACAACACAAAACTCTGATTTGGTTTTATTTTTTGCCCTCAGTTACCTAATGTGAAGGATGGATGAACAAAAAGCATGCATAGCTACAGGCTTTCTACTTAACTTCTGGGTTTGCTATTAAAAATGCTGTTTATCCTCATCCCTTCTCCTTAGCCTTTCATATTTCTTTGCCTCTATTTTTCTAATACTTCAGAGTTTTCTCACCTATTGTACAAAGAAATTGTGATGTATATTTCCATGTAGTTTGATTTTGGAATTCTGTCACCTTATTAGTGAGTTCTTCCAAAATATAATTTTTAATTGTATTGCCTTTTTGTTACTGATTTGTAAGATTCTTTATATAATATTAATACATAGACATGAGCCTGTTATCAGATATATGCTCTGTAAATATTTTCTCCTATTCTGTGGGTTGTCTTTTATGGAAGACCCCAGTGGAGACTCGCCTGCCAATGCTGATGCTGTAAGAGAATGGAGGGGGACAGAAATGGAGAAGTCAAGGGGACAGTTGCCCGCTGTGTAAGAAGAAGCCAAGAGCCTGCTCTTTAGTGACATCTATCCGACAGCTGTACCTTCACTTCTTTCAGGGTCTCCAATTGAGAAACGTGGCACTGTTTCGTGCCCTCTACCCACCTATTGCTGGACTTCTGTTGGAACAAGCTGGCAAGCACTGGCTGGAACTGGGCTGTAATAAAACATGCCAGTATCAAGGCTGGCAAGAGCCTAACAAATGGCAGCTTACAGATGATTATGCATTTTGAAATCTAATGAAGTGTTTAACCCTTCAGGAAGAATTGTAAAGACCTGTACATAGCACAACATGATCTGGATAGTATATACACTGTTCACGTACATCCACAAATACACCTTGTACCAAATGACACTTTCTTGCAGTAGAATAAGAATCATGTAAATTCTAAAACATTTTAGCAGATTTTCTTTCCTTATTTGGAGAAGGAAATGGCAGTCCACTCCAGGACTATTGCCTGGAAAATCCCATGAACAGAAGAGCCTAGTAGGCTACAGTCCATGGGGTCGCAAAGAGTCGGACACAACTGAGCGACTTCACTTCACTTCACTTCACTTTCCTTATTATTGTCTCTTTTCAGGTTTAAAAGCATGTCAGATAAAAGCAATTAGGATTAACAGCTTCCATTTAATTTCCTTTAAACAACTGAGGCTTCATTAAACTGTTTCCACTTACTAAACTTTTATATCTTCTTTGTTTTCACATAGTCCCCTTTACTGTTATCTCTTCTGTCTGCCAGGAAGTTTTCAAATCATTTAGTTCAAATGCCAAAGTACTCAATAAGCAACTACTTGATTTTTAATGATGACTTCAGAGGAGTGGTCATCACTAGATGCTGGGTCCCTTTGTATTGTACCTGTACCCATCCCTCAGATTGGATACAGCAATAACATCTTTTTGTCATTAAGAGCTCTTGAATTCAACCATTATCCCTAGGAACTAAAAAGAGTTAGTTCTGAATTCAATTCAGATTTAAAATGATTGAAATTTACATCCAACAACACAAAACTCTGATTTGGTTTTATTTTTTGCCCTCAGTTACCTAATGTGAAGGATGGATGAACAAAAAGCATGCATAGCTACAGGCTTTCTACTTAACTTCTGGGTTTGCTATTAAAAATGCTGTTTATCCTCATCCCTTCTCCTTAGCCTTTCATATTTCTTTGCCTCTATTTTTCTAATACTTCAGAGTTTTCTCACCTATTGTACAAAGAAATTGTGATGTATATTTCCATGTAGTTTGATTTTGGAATTCTGTCACCTTATTAGTGAGTTCTTCCAAAATATAATTTTTAATTGTATTGCCTTTTTGTTACTGATTTGTAAGATTCTTTATATAATATTAATACATAGACATGAGCCTGTTATCAGATATATGCTCTGTAAATATTTTCTCCTATTCTGTGGGTTGTCTTTTCAATTTCTTGATAGCATCCTTTCAAGCACACATTTTAAAATTCTGATGAAGTCTTTCCCAGGGCTTTGCCCAACTCTCTCGGTTTCCCGTAGTCCCTGTATTTCTATGTCACAGGGGATATCTCTCTCCATACTCGTCTCTTCCCTGGGTGGTAGGCTGTTGCTGGCCCATTATGCTGTGATCGGGTCATGGCAGGCACAGTGGATACTCAGTTTGTGGGTTTAGCTGAGTCTTGGGCGGCCCTTATACATCTTGGTCATGGACATAGGGGTTTCGCACTTTCACCAACCTCTTTCCTGTGGCAACTATTTTCTACCTTCTATCTGTGCTTGGGGCTTCCTAGGTGACTCAGTGGTAAAGAATCCACCTGCCAATGCAGGAGATTCCAAAGCGCAGCTTTGATCCCTGGGTTGGGAAGATCCCCTGGAGGAGGGCATGGCAACCCCCTCCAGTATTCTTGCTTGAAAAGTCCCAGGACAGAGGAGTCTGGTGGGCTACAGTCCGTGGGGTCTCAGCGAGTCGGACCCAACAGTGCCTGAGCACTCACACACATCTGTGATTAGTCTGGAGTGGGATAGAGTCTCCTGCCCCTCCCCCAGTAGTACCCACCTCTGCCTGGTGGGTACTGCTTGGGCAGGAGACAGTTTCCTGAGCCCCGCCACCCCAAGGTGAGAGGAGGGTTTTCTATCCCTTCTGTGACAACAGTGGGTCTTGGACCGTGTCTTAGGGGTAGTGAGGAAGTTTCCTACTTCTCTCCCAAGAAGTAGATGATTTTGCTTTCACTCTTCCCTCAGAGGCAAGGCAATTTTGCCTAGGTCCTTGGAACAAAGTTTTTTTCTGTCTCTCCCCCAAAGCTTACGATTTTGCTTTGTAGAAAGGGTCAGAATGAGAGATTGGGCTTTAGAAAAGTTTTAATTTGTTTTTGAGTGCACTCGGTCTTCATTGCTGCTCGCAGGCTTTCTTAGTTGCAGCGAGGTGGGGCTACTCCCTAGTTGCGGTCCACAGCTTCTCATCGAGATGGTTTCTCTTGTGGAGCAGGGTCTCTAGAGTGCTTCGGCTCACTAGCTGTGGCGCACGGGCTTAGTTGCCCTCAGGCACGTGGGATCTTCCTGGAACAGGTATCGAACCTGTGTTCTCTGCATTGGCAGGCGAATTCTTAACCACTAGAGCACCAGGGAAGTCCAAGACTGGGGTTTTTTGACTGTGCAAAATGATGGAGGGCAGGTCTCTGTGGTGCCCCATGTGATCTTCCTGGGAGGGAGTAATGGTGGAGGCCTGTGGCAAAGAGCTTGAGGTCAGTCTGACTCCCCTGTAGCTGAGGTTCTCAATTCCTTCCACCTGACATGCTGAGCCCACTAGACCTTTAAGACTTCACTGAGTACTATCTGATTTCCTCTCTTCCACTAGTACATTGGCACCCTTCTTCTAGGCACTGATGAGGTGACCTCATTCCTGTATCCTCTCCAGGAGGGTTTGTCCATGAAATCCCAGCAGATGACCTCAAGCGTCACATCTGGAGAACAAGTGAGTGGTGTTCCACAGTGGCTTACTCTTGACTGTAGGGCTAAATGTCAGGGCCCAAGTCAGGTACTCCTCTTCTATGACCTTGAACCAACTCCTTCAGTCTCCCTGATGTGCAGGGTGGCCCATAGAAGGGTGAGGATGGGGGCTCCGGATCAGATTGCCCCATGTGACAGTGTGACCCTCGGCAAGTTACTCAGTGTCTACATGCCTCAGTTACCTCATCTGTCCATGTGGATAATGATAAACCTACCTCAGGAACGATGTGAAGACTAATGAACCCATATAAAACTTGCATCAGGATGCCTGGAACAGGATATTAGCTATTATCATCACCTGGAGAGCAAAGTAGTAATAGCAGTAGCTGTGGAGATACTGTACCAAGAGTAGCATTTCTATTACTCTTGATAGTCTCTAAGTCTCCTTCCAATACTATTTGGAAAATATGGATCTATTTGGGACAATAAGAAATATTTATGCATTTATTTTAGTGAGATAATCTAGTAAGCCAGCTAATAAAATACTTACCCAAGAAGGGAAGGGCAGGCCTGTTTGCTGTGTGACCTTTGCCCAGTCTGTGGCCAACTCTGGACTCTTCATGTCCTCTGCAGAGGGCAGGTTGAATCCACAGGCTGGGGCTGTTCACATCTGTGTCAGGAAGCCGGGTGGGAGGGGATCAAGAGGCAGCTGTGGAGCTGCCAGCCCACAGGGATAGTCATGCCCCTTCCTCTAAATTACAAATCACAGAAGGCTGTAATCGGAGCTCTCATGTTCCCAGAGCACTTTTATTGGCAAAGTTCACTCATATTCATGATCTTATTTAGTTATGATAAGGGCCACTTGGGGTGTGTGTATGTGTTGGGGATTGATGGTCCCAGACTGACAGCAGCTTGAGATCCGGAGGGCAGGGGGCAGGTTAGGGTTGGGGGTTAGGGTCACCCAGTGTGACTTGGTAGCTCTGGGCTGAATCCCAGGATGCAGCTTCCGGGTGCTGTGCTCTTCCTCAGCCGAGGCAGTGGGGTGCTGGTTCCTCTAGGCTTCCTCAGGGAGGAAGCGTGGGTGGGATTTGCGAAAGCTGAGGCCTGGGGAGGGGAAGCCTGCATGGCTAGTGGTTGGAGCCCTCTTTTCCTGGACCAGATGTGAGCACCTCTGGGGCGAGGAGAACGTGTCCTCCATCACTACCTCCTGGCCTCTTTGGTCACAGGGTCAGGAGAGTTTTATTGAATGAAGAGACCCCAAAAAAAATTCTCTGATTTTGTTCAAACTTGTTGCATCCTACACCATCGGAGTCAGCGAAGACCCTAGACTTTCTCTGGTGTCAGCCCTAGCGCAGTGCCAGGCACGTAGGAAAGCACTGATATATATTTATTAAAGAGATGACACCACCAAACCCAATCCTTGCACAGATTAAAAAAAGAGGGACACGGGGGTAGGGTAACGAGGGATTTTTATCTGATGGGTATAGAGCTTCCATTTTGCAAGACGAAAAGTGTTCTGTAGTTGGATGGTGGTGATGGTTGAAACAGTGTTGTCCACTTTAAAATAGTTTAGATGATAAAAATTTCATGTTGCTTATATCTTACCATAATTTAAAATACTGAAAAGAAACCTGACAAAATAAATACATTCTTCCACTTGAAGAAACAGAACAGGCTAAACCTGCATTATTTCTATTCATTTCACAAATGGAAAGGAAATGCAATCTGGCTGTGTCCTACTGCAGACCCTGCCAGATGCTCACACACACACCAGTCCTATCCAATTAGCCCACCCGTCTTGAGGCTCCCCTGGGCCCCAGCCCTGGCCTGGAGCTCCTGGGGAATCTGTTTCTTCTTTCTGAAGCCAGGGAGGCAATAGAGGTGAGGCAGGTGGGATGGAAAGGAGGGAGAACCCTTTTAACTCTCCCTCCACCAGACAGTGTGCCCTTTGTGAAAAGTCATCTGGTTTTACAAAGCAAGGTGGTGTGCCAAGTCAGCAAGAACACATGGCCAAGCCAGTTACACAGCCCTGTTACGGTCCATCACATGAGCAAAAACAGCCACCTGTCTCCAAAGCGGACTCCAAGTAGGACTGCCTGGGGCTCTGTGGTTACCCCCTGTCGTTCTCACAAGCCTGAGGCTGGTCCTTGGGCATCCCCAGTGACACAGGGGAAATGAAGCTGCTGACAGGTGAGCAGCCAATTCTTTCACTGAGAGAGTGTCGCATGCATAGGTGGATCTGCAGCTTGCATCCTGTGCTCTGAATGGCATATTCCCTGTGTTCCATTGCTGATTTCACAGACAGTGATATTGCACATTAGCTGACTCCCTGAAGTTACTCAGCCATGATGACAGAGGTGCCAGTGAGATGAAGAACCTCGTATTCTAGAATGGAGCCCTTTCTACCATAAGAGGCCCCTCTGAGGGAAGGAAGGTCTAGTATTGTCCCCTGGACCCCCATGTGCTCCCAGTTGCACACCCTGAAGTCAGCATGTGGAGGGTGTTGGCAGAGTAACTCTTGCCTCGCTGACCCCACTTGGAAGGATGTCTCTTTTCTTGCTTTCCGACTGACTGCTTCATCCTCTAATGGGAGCCGATGGCTTAAGGGGACACCCTCAGGAACAGGGACTCAGCAGGCTGAGAAATCTTCCTAACCAGGACTGTGGGGTGCTTCAGAGAGGGCCTTGGGCCTACAGTAAAGATGGGGAGACTTGGGGGGCTACAGCGAGGAGGGTAGGACGTGGCAGACCAAGGGGCGCCTCTGGAGACACCCGTCCCCTTGTGGGCTTTTGTGCTCTTTGTTCAGCCAGGTGGTGTGGAGGTCGTTGGGGTCACTGGTTTCTAAGCCTAGCTCCCTGTTTTAGTTCAAATTCCCCAGAAGCAGACTCTGACATAGGATAGGAGCCGAGTGATCCTAGTTTATTGAGGAAATGCCCGTGGGAGAAACTAGAGAAGAAGTTGGGGCGGCAGAATGAGGAAGGGGAGGCAGCTAAGCAGGGAGTGACCCACACCAGGAGCAGCCTCAGCTCATACCTTGCGGCAGCAAACACGATGCCCCGAGTGTGTTACTGCTTAGAGCAAGGAGCTGGGCTTCCCCAGTCAGCCAGGGCCGAGGGGCCCCTGGGTACAGCAGGAGGGTGTGATGTAAACTTGCACTGTGAGTAGTGTTCCCCTAATCTACTCCTGGGACTGTGTCCTCATGGAGCCAGGAAGCCCAGGAGAGGTGCTGGGAAAGGTGTTAGACAGAAAGAATGCCACAAGCCGAGAATGGGATTCAGAGTCCTGGTGAAGGGAATCTAGTGGAGCATCAATAGTGTTCCCTCGCCGCCCTCAGGATTCATCCTCATGTTTCACGATCCCAGGTCTTCCCCAATATCCCTGGATGGACGGCAGCAGGGTGAGGGCACTGATCGTCTGGGAGCCTGAAGCTGCAGGTGAGACAGAGCTTTGGAGTGAGATTGCAGGGTACAGCGTCAGGGAAGCCCCAGGGCGCAGGATGTCACAGTCTGGAAAGACTGAGGGGCTTGACTCTCCTGCTTTGCAGATGCAAGACGTCACATTCCCAGCCAGGCACATTCAGATACATAAGCCAGGAAAAGACAGGAGTGTGTACACCATATACACGTATATATGAACACATATGCTGCTGCTGCTGCTGCTTTTAAGTCGCTTCAGTCGTGTCCGACTCTGTGCGACCCCACAGATGGCAGCCCACCAGGCTTCCCTGTCCCTGGGATTCTCCAGGCAAGAACACTGGAGTGGGTTGCCATTTCCTTCTCCAATGCATGAAAGTGAAAAGTGAAAGTGAGGTAGCTCAGTCGTGTCCGACTCTTCGTGACCCCATGGACTGCAGCCTACCAGGCTCCTGCATCCATGGGATTTTCCAGGCAAGAGTACTGCAGTGGGGTGCCATTGCCTTTTCCACATATACACACACTGATATTCTTGCAGACACTTACCTGTAGATTTCCACACTTGCTTGCACATGCATATTCCTGAACTCACATCTAAAGCATGGCCAGCCAGGTCCTTTTTATTCCTGGCTCTCAGGGGAGGGGGAGGTAGGGAGTTGGGCAGGGTCCAAGGCAGGCTGGTTGCAGCTGACCACTGAAGGGTGACCTTTGGCTGGAATTTCTCAGATCATGCAGTCCCAGAGTCTGGTTTTGCTTGTGAAGCAATGATAAAAGCATCTGGAAGCTCAGTTGCTGCCTCCTGCCCTATCCACCCCATCCATGTCCCCACAGTTCCACTCCTACCTTTGATCCAGGCCTTAGTCCATCCAGGACCAGGGGTCCACCTGCCTGCAGTGCACAGATGAGGACCTGCAGTCATGAAAGGAATGAAATGGGGACGGTGACTTACAGTCCCTGACATTTAGCCCGCATCCTTCCCGAGTGGTAGGAGCCAGCAGGAACATGGCCAGTGAGAAACAAGGGTCGTCAGTACAGAATCAAATTGCTCCTGGCTCTGAGAGGCTCCCAGGCTGATGGAGGTCACAGGTATTTAAAAAGCTTGGTGAATGCTCAGTAGACAGAAGTTGGGAACTGTGGAAGCCCAGAGGAGACACATGACAGCCTGGAAGGGGTGAGATCAAGGAAGGCTTTCTGGAAGAGGTGGTATCAAAAGGACTCCTGGCATACCAAGAATTGCATTTGGGTAAAAGGGCTTTCAGGAAGGGGGAACAGTTTGTGCAAAATGCTGGCAGTAGGGGAAACACTATGCCCTGGGGAACTGAAAGAAGCTCAGCAAGGCTGGAGGAGGGCAGGAGACAGCTGGCAAGAAAGGCAGAGCCCACACTGCAAATGGCAATAAGCAGGCCAAGGGGCTAGAGGCATCCTGAGGACAGAGAGTGCACTGGGCAGTTTTCATCAGAGGACGGATGGTGTCAGATCTGCACTGGGAGGTCCTTCTGGCTCCAAGTGCAGGATGGATCTGGGGATGGCTTGAGACTAATTTGAACAGAATGTAGGGCCGGTGGAGATTTTGCAGGACAAGAGGCCAAGCAAGGACTTTATGTAGTCCTCTCCTACAAAAAGAGGAGAAGAGACAAGAGGATGAGGGGAGGAGAGGGGAGGATC
>SJYX01007550.1:571955-592598 GCA_006410675.1 Oreotragus oreotragus
GAGGGGAAGGGAAGGGAGGGGAGGGGAGAGAAATGTTCACAAAATTAAAATACATTAAATTTAAAGTCAATAATTGAGTACAGTTTTTTTTTTTCTTTTTTCTTTTTACTATAGGTCTACTAATGATAAGGGCAGACCATTTCAGAGGATGACATCTGGAGCTTAGTCATCATTACCTATAATCAAGTGATGGCAAATGTTCCTCTGTACAAGTCATTCTTAGCTCACAGATCGTTCAGACACGGCTGTAGTTTGCTGACCCTGGTGTACACATGGCTTGGCTAGAAGCAACTGAGAAGCAAAGAGAATCTCCCCTCCCCTACCACAAAGGCTCTGCAACAGCCTGCCACTCCCTTGGGACGCTACACTGCCTCCAGAGGGCTCAGTGAAAATCAGCCTTATTTGACAGACTGTAGGTTCATCCACATTGCTGTAAGTGCTACAAATGACCCATTTTTATTCCTTTTCTTGGTTGAGTAATATTCCATTGTATATATATATTTGGGCTTCCCTTGCTGGCTCAGATAGTAAAGAATCCGCCTGCAAATGCAAGAGACCTGGGTTTGATCCCTGGGTTGGGAAGATACCCTGGAGAAGGGCATCGCAACCCACTGCAGTATTCTTGCCTGGAGAATCCCATGGACAGAGGAACCTGGCAGGCTACCGTCCATGGAGTCACAAAGAGTCAGACACAACTGAACGACTATGCACACAGCACAATATATATATATAATATATATCTTACCATATATCTATATTACCATATCTTACAGAGAGTGAAGTAAGTCTTTCAGAAAGAGAAAAACAATACCGTATGTTAATGCATATATATGGAAACTAGAAAAATGGTACTGCTGAACCTGTCTGCAAGAAGCAATAGAGACACAGAGAATGGACCTGTGGACACGGGGGGAGTAGAGAGCTTGATGAACTGAGAGAGTGGCATTGGCATGTACACTAAGCATTAGTTGCTCAGTCATGTCTGACTCTTCGCGACCCCGTGGACTATAGCCCACCAGGCTCCTCCATCCACGGGATTCTCCAGGCAAGAATACTGGAGTGGGTTGCCATTCCCTTCTACAGGGGATCTTCCTGACCCAGGGATTAAACCTGGGTCTCCTGCATTACAAGCAGACTCTTTACAGTCTGAGCCACCAGGGAAGACCAATGTATAAGGTAGCTAGTGGGAAGCTGTTTTACAACATAGGAAGCCCAGCTGGGTGCTCTGTGATTACCTGGAAGGGTGGGATGGGAGGTGGGAGAGAGGCTCAAAAGAGAGGGACTATAGGTATACATATAGCTTATCCATGTTGTATAGCAGAAACTAACATAAGCTTGTAAAGCAATTATCTTCCAAATAAAAAAATTAAACCTTGAAATGAGGAGGGACCAGGATGCACTAGCAATAGGAAGCCCCCAGGAAAGTGAAGGTCTATAATCATAACATCTCACGGTTTCAGGAGTCTGAGAGGTCCTGCCCAGCCTTCTCTCAGGGCCGGACTAACATTTGAGAGTTTCTTGGAAATACAAAATACTCCAGATATGCAAAGTGATTTGCAAGTTGCCGATGGAGCCGGGATTTGAACACCACTTGCAAACTGGCATAAGGCCACTGATTTCATACATCTGGCCCCCAGAAATGAGAGAGAATAAATATCTGTTGTTCTAAGTGGCCAAGCTTGCGGTCATTTTTTACAAGCAGCCTCAGGAAACTAATATAGCATCCGATAGAATTTTCCTTAATTTAAATCAAACTTTAATTTTAGAATAGTGATAGATTGAAAGAAAAGTTGCTAGGACAGTTTAGAGAGTTCCTCTATGCTCCTTACCCAGCTTCTTCGAATGTTAACATCTCACTTTACCTTGGTGCGTTTGTCACAGCCAAGAGACAAAATTGGCACGTTGCCACTAACTAAATCCCACAACTTATTCAAAGTTCAGGAGGCTTTCCTAATGACCTTTATCTAGCCTTGGATTCCATCCAAGACAGCTTACATTTAGCCATGTTGTGCTCTTTGTGTCCTCTGCTCTGTGACAGTTTCTCAGGCCTTGGTTTTTGATGAACTTTAGTTTTGAGGAATACGGGGCAGACATTTTGGAGAAGGTCACTAAACTAGAATTATCTGATGTTCTTCTCTTGGTTAGACTGGGGTTATGGGGTGTGGGAACGCAGATGCAGTGCCATGCTCATTACATCGTATCAAGGGTACATACTATCAACATGACATCACTGATGACGTGGGCCTTGACTACCTGCTGATTTTCAGGTAGTGTTTGCCAGGTTTTCTGTTGTGCAGTTTCTTCCTGTTCCTCCCTTGCCTTCAACTCCTTTCTTCCCTCTACTCTTTCCATAGTTGACTCATGGAAACAAGCTACTAGGCTTAACCCAGCTCAAGTGGGAAGGGGTTGTATGCAACCTCCTTGAAAGCACAGTGTCTACATGAGTTACTTGGGATTCTTCTATAAAGGAGGCTGTCTCTTCTACCCTGTATATAAATTATTCAGTCATATTTATAATAATATACACTGTAGTCATATTTCTATTAGTATACACTGTAGACATTTAGTTATACTTTGGGTTATAATGCCAAACAGTATGTTATTTGTTTTGTTAGCCAAATTGTTCCAGCCATTGCCCTTGGGAGCATTTCCGGTTTGACTCCTGTGTTTCTCTGAGATGCTCCTGTCGCTTTTGTGTTTTGACCACTCCCTTACTTCTGACACTGTGGGCCTCATCTTATGGTCTGACCCTACGCTGAGTGTGCGCTCAGCTGTTTCAGTCACGTCCGACTCTGCGACCCTATAGCCCGCCAGGTTCCTCTGTCCATGGGATCCTCCAGGCAAGAATACTGGAGCGGGCTGCTGGGCCCTCCTCCAAGGGATCTTCCCAACCCAGGGATCGAACTGGGTCTCCTGCATTGCAGGTGGATCCTCTACTGCTGAGCCGCTGGGGAATTAGGTATCTCAGAAACCCATTCACTAGAGAATGTATTCAAAACAACAATTTAGGTTTCTATGCTACTTGCTACTTGGGTGGTGTTGCTTTCAGGCTCTCTCAGAAGACAGAGCTTGGAAATACAGGTCTGTATACTAACCCATATTCATAATTTGGCAGTTTCCAGTCAATACACTCTTTTCCAAAGTTGCTTTGGTCAGTCCTTTTTTTTTTTTTTTCACTCAGTTCCATGAGATTTTCTCATACATTTGTAATTCAGTTAAGATTCTTTTGTAATGGTCTACATTCCATCCTGGGATGCATCAACTTCTTGGTTAGTTTTTAAGCTTGTTTTATTTATTATTTATTTGGCCATGCTGTGTGGCCAGTAGGATCTTAGTTTCCCGACCAAGGATTGAATCCGTGCCTACGCAGCCAAAGCACTAATCAGGCAAGTCCTGAGTTTTGAATTTTAATTTCTATACATTAAAATTCACCATTTGTGGGTTTTGACAAATATGTAGTCTCATGTATACATCCTACAATACCATATAGATTTGTTGTACAATCCTAAACAATTCCCCTGCTTCCCCTGTCTAAGATTCTCACTCCTTAAATCCCTGACTTCTGCTAACTTGTTTTCCATTCCTGTAATTATCCTTTTCCAGAAAATCATATGAATGGAATCAAATACAGTGTAGCCATTTTTATGGCTTCTTTCATTTAACAAAATGTGTTTATGGTTCATTCATGTTATTGTTGGATAGCTCATTTCTCATTGTTTCTGAGCAGTGTTCCATTGTATAGATGGAGGACAGTGTGTTTTTCATTTCACCCACTGAAGGATATCTTGGTTGCTCCTGGTGACTGGAGATTATGAATAAGGCTGCTGTATAGATACTGATGTGCCGATTGTTGTGTGGACTTATTTTCAAAACACTTGAGTGTATATTTGGAACATTATTGTTGTGTTATACAATAAGCCTATATTTAACTTTGTCAGAAACTGCCAAAAAGTCTTCCAAAATGGTGTGTCATTTTGTATTGAGTTACTTTAAATTTCGCAAATTAAAGCTGACTTTTCTCCTTCTACTCATTTGCTTCCAGGCTTGTAATCAGGAGGTCATACTCACAAGGCAAATGGTTCTGGCTTTGCAGTCAGACTTGAGTTCAAGTCTTGGCTCTGCAAGTGTAAAAATCACTTGAAATCTGAGTGATTTTGGACAAGTTAGTTAACCTCTCTGAGCCTCATATTGGGAATTCATCCTTCATATATGCATGATGTTCCCGGGTGGGTTTTCCAAGAGGTGGATTCTGTGATGGTGTTTGGTCTGCAGAATGCTTATTAAGGGGAGCCTAGGCATCAACATCTGTAAGAGGAGGAGAAGGCAGTGGGATTGGGCAGAGGGAGAAGTTGAACCAAAATGGCCCATCAGAGTGGTCCTGAATTGGGCTAAAGTGGCCGAGGCTGACCTCCCACCTGGATCTGTCTTAGGATCAGTTACCCCTGTGCAGACAGCTCTGCAACTGGGACCACCCCTCCTTCCTTGAAGGTGCATCTGGGAGTCATTTTCCAGGGTCCTCCCTCAAGGCAGGTTGGAAGAGCCCTAGATGAGAGCTGAGACCAGTCCTGTACTGGCCACTTTCCAGCTGTATGACCTCAGACAATTCCTTCTCAGAGCCCCTACTGACCCGTGTACAGCGCTCAGCAGTCTACCGGAGTTCTGTCCCCCTCACCTCACAACCCTCTTGTAGGCCAACACCCAGGCTGCAGCATACATCCTGGGGCAGTGCGGCTCCTGTGTGATCTGAGGACCTGCCTGTGTCCACAAGCTGCCTGTTACTGGTTCCTGACAAGGTAAGTACAGAGTTGGAGAGAACTGCTCAGAAACCTTAGAGTGACGTGGCAGAGTAGTTCCATGTGTAATAATAAAAAAATTGAGGACTTTCCTGGTGGTCCAATGGTTGAGAGTCTGCCTGCCATTTCAGAGGATGTGGGTTCTATTCCTGGTCTGGGACGGTTCCATGTGCCGCAAGGCAACTAAGCTTGTGTGCTGCAACTACTGAGCCCTCGTTTCTGGAGCCTTTGCTCCATAACAAGAGAAACCAGCGCAATGAGAAGCCCGCAAGCTACAAGGAAGGGTAGACCCCACTGGCCACAGCTAGAGAAAGCCTGCACACAGCAATGAAGATCCACTGCAGTCAAAAATAAAATGAAAAATAAAATAATTTAAAACATTTGATTTGCACTATGTTTTTTTTTGTTTGTTTTGTTTTGTTTTCTTATTTTATTTCTGGGGTAATTTATATTGTATTTTACAAATGGATAGGTCAATGATGAATTAGAAAAAATACATGTAAAATCTGTTCCTTTACCACAGATATTTTGAGATGCACTAATCTAGAGTATTCCTAATGCAGGCCTCTGACAATTCTTACATTTTTTAAAGCTGGGGACCGGGGTCACCTTTGATCCTTAAATCATTGGCATTTTATTGATAGTGCCAAAATTTGTTACTGTCTTTTTGTGTTTTTAGAGCCTCTTTGCAAGGGGCTGTTAGAAAGAGGCTTTCTGTCCATCTACTTCTATTCATTCTCTCACTAAGAATGTAAGTGGCCATGTGTGGATATACCAGTTCAACTGACTGAAAAGGGAAACACTCAGGTCAGATTTCTGGCAGGGAGTGAGGGAAAGGCATAGAATCCAAGAAAAGTCCAAACCTGGTCTGTGATAGACACAAAATTTCACAGCTCTTTCAAAAACTTTTCCAGGAATTTATAAATGGAAGAGGTGAAGAAGAGACTGTTATTTATTCAACAGTCATTTATGGATGAATCATTTAAAGGTGAAGGCGCTGGACTCAGTGAGGGAATGTGACCTGTACGGGGTCCCAGTGCCAGCAGAGGGCTGTTGGGGGTGGGGACTGTGTGCCTGACTGGTCCCCAGGCACTTGACATTTCCAATTCTGCACAGTTTCAGTCCAGAACCAGGCAGGATGAGAGCAGCATGTGACAGCTGCCTGGGACCAGGATGACTGTAATCCTTTAACATCTCTGACGTGAACCTCATTTAATTATGAAGAAGTCATGTCAGTTGCATCGAGTACTCCACATGAAGCATCCACCCAGAGCCCAGGACAGAGTGGCTTCTTAGCAAGTGGTTCAGGGAGCTGATTCTGCCCTGCTGCGGGGTCACTAAGACAGATGCTCAGCCCAGTCCGAGGGACCCACTGCCCCTCCATCTGGCCCATGACCCGATTCAGCTCAAGTATCTCCCAGGGTCCTCCCTACTGGGGGAGTGAATTCCTGACCCCTGGACTGGACAGTAATTTCCCAGACAGCAGGCCAGACATCCTCAGGGACCATGTCTACCGTGCCCACTTCCAACTCCATAGCAGTTTGCTGCACAAAGGCCTAAACCTCAGCCTCCTGTTTCTTAAACCCCACTTGGAGCCTGGCCCTCATCAGGAAGTCTCACCCATGTGTGCTCTGCCCTCTCCCTCCTCTCTGCCTTTGCTCCCTCAGGAGTTCATGTGCTCCACCCTGCCTCCTCTGATCTCTAGCAAAGCCCAGTCCTCCTGAGAGGGTGAGGCTGGGCCAGGCCATGTGGCGGCTGGCAGAGCTGTGCTGGCTGACATCTGTCCTATTTGTGGTCACCATCAAGCAGTATCATCAGGCTGGGCTCCAGCAGGTCCTTTGCCCCCTATGGGTAATGAGGTCTTGCCTGAGAACTTCTTCCATATCAAAGGGCAGCCTAATTTTAAGAGGAGACTCCAGTTCTGCCAATCCCTGAGGGCCTTCATCCTTTGCCTGGTCTGCCTGTGTCTGTACATAGCCTCCCCCTTCTTTCCCGCAGAACAGGCCAGAGGTGGTAATTTGGAGCTGACTGATCAGGGAGGAAGAGGTAACATGTCTTTCTCTGGTCTATCTGAGCCACTGTCTGGGAAGAGGACACAGGGCAAGAGGGCTGTGAAACCAGGCTGGGATTAAATGGGAGTCTTTGACCAGTGTTTTCAGTTAGGTAGGGAGGATGAGAAAAAAGTAAAATCGAATCTTTCATGTGATGAATTGACATATATGGAGCCCAAGGTCAGGGCTGAATTACAAAGGATAGAGTAGGAGTTACCATAAGCAGCTTTCAGCCTATGTGTGATTTGAGCTGAGGTCAGAGGTCATTTTAGTTCTTGGGAAAACTGAGACTCAGAGGGAGGTTGAAGAGGTTGGTGTACAGTCATTTAGCCAGTGACAGAGCTCAGGTCTTCCCCACCTCCAGGCCCCTCTGGCTGCCATATGGGGCTCAGAGGACTCAGAAACTCAGAGGTGCCAGGATGAGCCAGGAGGTTGTGACCTCACCCTCTTCTCCAGCTCAGGGAGGGAGGAGCTGGGACAGGCAGGAGGCAGGATGAGGGAGCTTGGAGGAGAAAGGGCTGCAGCTGTGCTGTCACTCAAGGCAGAGGAAGGGAAACCTGCCAACTGGAGCTGCTCTTTGTCCTGCTCATTGAGTGACAGGACCACAGAGGACAGAGACACAGACATCATTCTCTCCCAGTATCTCTCCCACTTCTCAGGTGGGCAGAGCCAAGGAGAGGGCCCATTACAGAGGAGTCAGTGCAGGAGAGCAAATCCCTGATGTCAAAGTCTGGTCTCCTCTTCCATGAGCCAGATGTGACCTGGGCCTGGCATGGGGTGGAGATGCAGGAGTCAGTGAAGGCTCTGGAGATGTGTTCAACAGATACCTCCAGGAAACCTTCTGGGATCACAGCACCTCCCTCCCCAATGCCAGCCCTGCCCTTTGGGGCAGTTCCTCCTCTGGGAAGGTACTCAGTAGAACTCCAAGTGTTGGTCTTTTGGGATGTTGTGCTTGAGCTTGTGGGTTTCGAAGAGGTTTTCCAGCTCCTTCATGTAGCGCTGGTGCAGCCTGTCCACCTCCTCCTGGGAGGGATGCGGTATCTTCGGCACCTCGATTGGCTTCCCCACTGCAAGACACAGAGGTGAGTGGTGGCCCAGAGTAGGAACCACTGGGGTCTCTGGATCCCATGGGGCAGGACTCTGTGCCAGTGGTCACACCTACAGGAAAGTGCCTGTATTATTTCCCTTTCAACTGTATTTTGGGTGATCCAATCTAGATATTAGGACAACTCCAAGATTCTGAAATAATAAAAACACCTCCAGCTGGCATTGCCACCTGCCAGACAATGTCCTAGGTGCTTTACTTGTATTATCTCCTAAAATCTTCTGAACAATCCTATGGGAATTGCACCTGCTATTAGTCCATTTTAACAGGTAAGGTAGTGAGGCTCAGGGAGGTTTAGTAACTTATTGCAAGATCACATAGCCAGGAAGAATCAGTGACAGATTGTAAGCCCTGAGGAGGTAGTGTTAGCCTCATGGACACATGGATCTGGGAGTCTTAGATGCCATGAGTGGAAGTGTCTGTATGTCTGGGAGGAGGTGGCCCACAGCCCAAGTGCCTCTTCCTCCTCTCCCTCCATGTTGGTCTGCAGTGCCCCCCATTCTAGGGAGGACGTGGGAAGACCTATCAACCTCTTTCCTCGTGTTCTGCCTGGCTCAGAAAGCAGCTGTTCTGTCTTCTTCTCTTGGGAATGATTCTAGAGGCATCAGTTGTGAATTATATTCATGAAAATATTGCCAGACAACCCAGGAAAAGTCATGGTGTAGAAGGTTGGCCAAGTCTGTAGTCAACTAAGAACTGATTGGGTGAGTGGAGATGAACAGACCTCTCTCTATAAACTTTGCCGTTGGAACCTAGTTGGAATTCAAGACAAAAGCAAATGAGATGACCATATAGCAGAAAAGATGGTGCTAAGTCCATGCACGAAAGCCCATGCCCATTATTTACAGGGAGATCCCTCCGGCTCTCCTTTATAGCCTGCTGCTTGCTACTTTATGCACAATTCTAACAGACCTGGAATGCCTTTCCCTTGTATTCACCTCCTCCAAAAGTCTTATGGGATTGTCTGGTCAGAATTAAACCCTCCTTCTCTGGCATCATAAAAGTCAAGTAGATCCTGATTCAAGCCTCAGTGTTGTTACTCAAGGGCACGAGGATCTGTTTGTAGTGATTTACCTTCTCTGAGTCTCAGTTTGCCATCAGTAAAATAGGGCCAAGAGTCAACCTCCAAGGTCACCCGGAAAAGTGAGCTGTAAGGAGCCACTGCAGTGCTTGCCGCACGGTGGGTGATGGCAATCTGTAGTGGCCATGGCTCTTTGTACCTCAGTTACAGTTCTTGTCCCAGGCTGCCTTTTATCAGGGTTGTTTGCCTGTGTCTCTCTTTCACCCTCTAGAACATGAGCTCCACTTGGTCAAGGATGTGTCCAACCCAAGTCCATGTCCTCTTGAAGTGCAGAGCCCAGGCCTCTTGCCTTGTAGCCTTCCCCCCCACCTCCCTAACCCAGCCTGGGTCTAGGCTCACCCACGGTGGTGATGGGTCGGCGGTAGGGCATAAAACCAAAACTGTACTGGAAGACTCCACGGCCATAGAAAAGCGGGAGGGCAACACCTATCTTCTTGTACAGTTGATCAACGAACCATTTCCACAAAAAGCCAAGAGAATTCTTAGGGTGGACAAATAAGTCATTGTCCCCAAAGGAGAAGATCGGCACTAGATCTGCTCTGGAAGGAGACAGGAGAGAGGGCGTGTGGAAGGGCAAGAAGATTCAAACTGGTCACCTAGCAGGAAGACTGTGACAAAAATTACAGCAGAGAACTAAGCCCTGGGCTGGAAGTAGGTAGCCTTGGGTAACTCCCAGTTATGCTACAGCTTTGCTTTGAGATAGTGGGTAGGTCCCAGCTCCTCTTAGGATCACCACCTCCCAGTTGCACCACGACAAGGAGATCAGAATGTTGTGGAGTCCTCCCAAATATCAAACATCTGCAAAGTTTCTGGGAAAATCTCTTCTGCCCCAGCTAGCTTGTGTTCTTCAGAGGTGCTTCAAGGTTGGATAACTGCTTTAAGCTGTGCCCCAAACACCACTCTCTCAGATCCCCTAGGTCTCAGATATAATGCCAACTTTGGGCAGTATGACCCATCACACCTAGTCCTTTTGATCAACTAGTCTCCCTTCTAGAATCTTCTCTGGGTATTTGGAATGAGACAGTAAATATCTTGCTAAGTTATCCTCTCTATGAATGGACTGAACATCTTTTGCTAAAATAGGATCTGCATGTGCCTCTGCAGCCTTCCCTCTAAACTGCAATCCTTGCCAGTCTCCAGCTGAACCCCGAGCCCTCTCCCCAGTACCCGTGCATGAGGGCGAGCCTGACGAAGCCCTTGCGGTTCCGCAGCACCAGCCTGTTGGCTCCAGGCCTGGTCTTCAGTGCCTCCTTGATGCCCCCAACAGTGATGACCACTAGGTTGCCGCTTCCTTTCCTGCTCAGAATGTGAGCGACACTCTCTTTGTCTGTTGAGACCAGCCCTGGGAAGAGAGTCATGTGGTTAGCTATGGGGCGAAGGGGACAGGGGCCACAAGGGGGATGCGGTAGGTTCCTATTCACCCTCCCCCTACAGCTGGGAGTTCCTTGAGGACTGGGATTGAATCATTCCCTTCTTCCCAACCCCTCACCAAGCTCATTGCTGGGAACAGAGCTGTGGGAAGCGCTTCCTTGGGTCTAACCTCCTTCTCTACTACACATGTTCTTGGAGGAAATACAGAATTCTTAGAAGCCCTCCCTGAAATCCCTCCTCCATGTCTGTAGCCCTCATTTTCCTGGGCTCTCCAGTTCTGGGAAGGCTTACCCCCTTGCATGATGTAATCCCTGAAGAATGGGATCCAGAAAAATATGTTTATCGTTGTCACATGTGGCTGGATGCCAGGGAAAGCTGAGAAGAAGCCCGTGCCCCCTGAGCACAGGTTGGTAAAAGCTCCGATCGACAGGACTCCATGAGGGTGGTAGCCAGCGAGGTAGTTCCGGGAGGGGTCCAACTCAGCGGTCTTGACTAGCTGTGGGGACAGAAACCTGGTGAATTGGGGCTGTACCTCGTGCCCTCGCTGGTCCACCTGCTGCCTTTCTGGGCTGACCTGGTCTATGTGTCCCCTGTGCCCAAGTGCTATCATACCCCACGTGAGTGTGCTGAGGTTAGAGATGGCCTATCTGAGGATCCTTGTCCCCACTGCAGGCCTGGAGCAGAGGAGACACTCTTGGAGACTGTGGAATGAAAGGAAGAGAATGGACCCATGAGTGGACCCACCAGGGAAGGAAGGCCCCCTGCCCAAGGACTCCTGGGAGGGTGACAGGGACACAAGCCCCTGTCCTGCGTGAAGGGAAACCTTGTCCCAGGCAGAGTCCGCCCAGAACGAAGGAGCCGTCACAGGAGGGAGCGAGCATCTCTCCAAAGACTGTGGCAGCTGGGGTTCTGTCCTGGAACAGGGCTGACCCCTGACTTCTTGTGACTCAGTCTAAGAGACCCCAGTGTGCTGGGAAGTGGGGGTGGGAAAAGGGGCACGAAGTCCCTAGTGATGCCCGCAGGTGTGGGTGGGGAGGGGTCAAGGAGGCATCCTGCCAAGTCTGCAGCACTTCCTGACACCAGGTCACAGCCTGCCCACAGCACTGCACCCCTGCTCAGGCCTTGGCCTGTGTAGACGCTGCTGCTCCAGGATAATGAAATCTTCACATAGAAACCCAGCTNCAAGTCTGCAGCACTTCCTGACACCAGGTCACAGCCTGCCCACAGCACTGCACCCCTGCTCAGGCCTTGGCCTGTGTAGACGCTGCTGCTCCAGGATAATGAAATCTTCACATAGAAACCCAGCTCCTGGACTGATCTTCAGGATGAGGTGGAGGCGCCTTGTCCTGGGGGAAACACTGCCTGATTCTCCACCGTTAATTCTTGAGGAAGCCTATCACTTGTGTTTAGAAAGCTCCAAGACCCAGGAACCATTTCCTAATTTTGCTTGAAATTCCACCACTAAACTCTAGTTTATAAAAATCACAGCAGGAACTGTTTAAAGTTCAGGAATCCACAAGCATTTGGCAGGGAGTGCAGAGGCTTGTCAATGTGGGAGAACTCCAGTAGAGCACAGACTCCCACTTAAGGGCTAGCCCATGATTCCTGCAGGGCCTGCACAGTGAAAGTGTGTAGAAGAGTTGGAGGATATCCTGGGAGGTGCTGGGGTCCAGAATGTGAGGCCACTGAGCTATCTCTGCAGGCTCCCAGCCCAAGACAGGCAAGTTACTGGGCACATCATCCTGCCCTCTGCACCCACTCAATGGTACTGCCTGCCCTCTGCAGGCCTGCAGTGGGCAAGACTCCTGAATGCTGTACACATGAAATTTCTGCAAATCAAGTCCAGTGTCCCATCCGTCTTAATAATGACTTGGAGAAACCCTCCCCTGGGGTTACCTGTTTGGGTGAAGAGGATGAGGGATGTGGATAGAAAGTCACAGAGCCCCTCAGTACCATTTACCTGGCAGACATTCAACTGACAACAGTTTTGGTTGCAAAGAGAGCCACATGCTGTTCTTGGAGGCCCTCGGATGATCTGATATTTCATGAAATCCTCACAACCCAATAACGAATGTGGCATAATTTCTGCTTTACATGTGAAGAAATCAAGGTTCAATGAGACTAGCTCACCCAAGATCTGGTATGTTGCAATCTGGTATTAGAACCTATCCTGCCCAGCTCCACAGGTCACACTCTATCCATTTCTTCTCTTCTGTTTCCAGAGGAGGACCACCTGCCTCTTCCTGGCACCTTTCTGTGTCTCTCCTGCCTTTCCCACCCTATCTGGACAGTAAATCATCCCTTCCCAGGACTTACACCCAAAGATTTAGTCTTTTTGTGATACAGGAAAGAAGGAGAAGGCTCAGTTCACTTAGAGCAATGTCTTCCTCAATCAGGACTGACCTTTGAGCCCATGGTCAGTTGTCCACAATGACCTAAGTCAGAGAGTCAGTCAGAGGCACTCAGAGTGGAAGGGAGCAGCATGTTTACTGGATACATGGGGAAACCGAGGAACTGATTGAGCAAGGCTCTGTCCAAGGACATAAAGCATACCGAAATTTGGGGCAGAATAGATCCAGAGAACTAGCTCTCTGCCTAGCTTCTTTACCCAAAGTTAATACACATACTCTGAAACCAGTAAAAGGACTTGTGTGACCTTGGTCATGCCTTTCTTTCTCACCAAGTATCAGCCTTTTTATTTGAAGAAGTGTGGGGCTAGATGTTCTCTAAGGACATGACTTTATACCTGCAAACCCAAGCATGTCTGCTGAGCAGTTTACACCTATAAGACATATAGGTGCTACAATATATAGTCCACAGAGCTCCTTCAAATCCTGTTCATTCATCAGTCCTCATAGTGGCCCCACATCTCTGCAGGTGGTAAACCACCGCCAGACAGAAGCTGACTCCTCCCCAGGCCACATAGTGGTGGAAGCCCAGCTCCTTCCTCCTAGCCTGGTATTCTGTTCACTGCACACAGGGCCACACTTCCCCACGGACACATGGGGCACTACAGGCTTAGCCACTCCCCAGCCACCCCATTACTCACCGAGATGGGAAAATAGTCCTTCATGTACTTCCACACGACCCAGCGCCTTAGGGTCTCACTGTGTCTGCCCCCCTGCCATGGCTTATTTTGGTCCAAGTACAACCAGATCGCATACAGGATACTGAAGAACCAGAATCTTGTGAACAGGAGGCCTATGAAGACCACAAGGCAGAGAGGGGCTGGGGAGGGAAGCGGGAGCTGTCAGTGGTCACAGGAATGAAGGAAAAAGCTCCCCTATATGCCCAGCACTAGCAGCACAGTCCTATCCAGCCCTCCTCCCAGGAGGAAGGAGTCAACCTTCCCTGCCTTCAAGGAGAAAGGAAGGTAGCCCTTCCAGTGTCACACTGGGAACCAGAATTTAAAGACAGACCTAACTACAAACTTTCCCCCACTGTACCAGGCTGCTTATTCACCCCAATCTTATACCCCCACCTCCCTCTCTGTCCTGTTAAGTAATTTGTATTTACCAAGGGCTCAATAAAGGCCTGATAGAGAAGCGATTAAATGAGCTTTTGGGATTACAGAGAAAAGGGAGACATTGTCTCTGCCCAGCCCTCTTTCAGAACACCCTCAGCCCATCTTTCATAGATATATCCCACCAGATCCCTCCTCTAATGAAGCTCTCCTATGGCTTTTTCATAACTTTGAGGCACAGTCCAAGGAGCTCATCCTGGCTTTCAAGCTCCCCATGACTGACTTGAGTCCCTTCCTGCTCCAGCTTCACTCACCCATATGCATCCCCATAATCCACACTAAGCTGCTCAGTGTTCCTACAACTCCCTGAGCTCTTTCTCTCTTAGCTTTTGCTCACGTTTCCTAAGCCTGCCCTTCCCTCTCCTGCCAAAGGAGGGAGGTAGAGGCTAACACATCCGCTTGGGCAGTGAGTCAGGGGTACAGCATGAGTAGGGCTGGGCCCAGTGAGGAATTCCCTTCTGATCTTTGATTCTCAGTGCCTACCACAGGTTAGGCCCAGCTTCAACTCAGAGTNTTTTGCTCACGTTTCCTAAGCCTGCCCTTCCCTCTCCTGCCAAAGGAGGGAGGTAGAGGCTAACACATCCGCTTGGGCAGTGAGTCAGGGGTACAGCATGAGTAGGGCTGGGCCCAGTGAGGAATTCCCTTCTGATCTTTGATTCTCAGTGCCTACCACAGGTTAGGCCCAGCTTCAACTCAGAGTTGGGGAGTTCTGTGGGGCTGTCATTAATCTAATGCCAGTGGAACCTCATTCCCAGGGAATAATGTTCCCTCTTCAACTCATTGACTCCACTCAATCCCATACATTCAAACTCTTAAAGAAGGTCAGTTTCCACTTCTGTTCCATCTGAAAGTAGGGTAGATTGGGCTGTCATTCCTGGTAGGTTTCCAGGAAGAGGGGACATTTGACTCAATTTAAATAGCAGTAAAATTCATAAGCCAGACAAAGTAGGTTGAAGCTCACAGATGCTCACTTTACACAGAACTCCTACGATGAGTCAGATGCTGGTGGGACAACTGTGAACTGGCAGAAAATCCTGGCCTTCTCAAGCTGACTCCCGCAAATCTGGAGGAAGGCTACAGGATGCCAGCGGGGACAAGATGTCCAGGATTTTGACTTAGGTTTCATTTCATTTTATTTATTTATTTATTTATCACTACAATGTGAAGAAAGCAATAAAACCCCAGTTAGGTCGCTGCCTTTGGGCAAAATCAGAAGTCTGTGTGGGCCACTCCCATTTTCAGAAAACCACCTCTAGAGGGTAAAACCATGCTGTTAATAGTGACTCCCTGGAGGGTAGCATTTGAGGAAGTCTTTTNTATTTATTTATTTATTTATCACTACAATGTGAAGAAAGCAATAAAACCCCAGTTAGGTCGCTGCCTTTGGGCAAAATCAGAAGTCTGTGTGGGCCACTCCCATTTTCAGAAAACCACCTCTAGAGGGTAAAACCATGCTGTTAATAGTGACTCCCTGGAGGGTAGCATTTGAGGAAGTCTTTTCCTTTTAGGATACACCTTTTGTTTCAGTGTGTCCCAGTAACATTATTAGTTTAAAAAAAACCCATATGCAGGGTATTTCCATTTGATCTAAAGATCTCCCTACACCCCACCATCCCCCTCACCTGGGCGCACTCTTTACTGTCAGCAGGAAAAATCCTAACCAGGGAGTCTTCTCAATTTCTGAGGAAAGGAAAAGACTTTTTTCACCTTATTACAACAAGGGGAAAAATGTAAAAGCCCACTTTACAGAGGCCCAGAGAGGGTATGTAGATTGGTTAGGTCACGCAAAAAGTTAGTAGGGTGAGATTTGGCATTCAGTTCTACTATTTGGGCTACAGTGTACTCCCAGCATTCACTCATTCAACAAATATTCATTGCCTTCAACTCTTTTAGGAGCTGGAAATGCAGCTGAGAACAAGACAAATTGTTTGAAAGGCTCTTACCTTCCTATATGAGATGCGAATTGTTAAGAGAAGGAGATAGAGGAAACAAGAAACCCATTGTTTCTGGGCCCTGAGTCCACTGTGACTGGTCCTAGTTAAGCACTCCAGTCATCTCTTGGCCCTTCCGCCATAGGGTCTGCTCCATGTCCAGTGTGAACCAGCTGTTCACTATATGTATGGTGCTTACTCCCCCACTGGAGACCATCATTCTCCTACCAGCCTTTAAATCCCGCCCTGTGGATCCATCTCCTAACCATCTCTCTACCTACTGCCAGTCTCCCTTGACCCAGGGAGGCAATCTTTACCCTAAACATCAGACTGTAAATATTTTAGACTTTGCAGCCAAAGAGGCAACTCGGAGGATATTATATACAGAGCTGAGGATTTAAAATGTAAAAATCATTCTTGGCTCATGGGCTATGCTGTGCTGTGCTGTGCTAAGTCACTTTAGTCGTGTCCGACTATTTGTGCCCTCCATGGACTATAGCCCACCAGTCCTCTCTGTCCATGGCGTTTTCCAGGCAAAAACACTGGAGTGGGTTACCATTTCCTCCTCCAGGGGATCTTCCCTACCCAGGGATTGAACCAGTGCCTCTTAGTTCTTCTGCATTGGCAGGTAGGTTCTTTACCACTAGCACCACCTGGGAAGCCCAGGTGACTTCCTTGGGGCTCAGATGGTAAAGAATCTGCCTGTGATGAGGGAGACATAGATTCGAACCCTGGGTTGGGAAGATCCCCTGGAGAAGGGAACAGCGACCTACTCCGGTATTCTAGCCTAGAGAATTCCAAATTTCATGGACTGTACAGTTTATGGGGTCACAAAGAGTCAGATATGACTGATTGACTCTTTCACTTTCATGGGCTATACAAATATAATAATAATGAGTGGGCTGGATTTGGCCCATGGGGCGTAATTTGGAGACCCCTGATACAGACTGTTACTGCGCCCTGTCACTAATTTATACCCTATGCCCTAAACATAGTAGATCCATTGGCTTCAGCCATAGGGACCTATACCACACAGATTGGACCTTGGCATTCCCATACCTAAAGCCTTCCTGGGGCTCCCTTTGTCCCCAGGATAAGGGACAAGGTACAAGCTTCTGCTCCTGGCACCCATGGACCCAGATCCCAGATCCTCAGCTTCCCTCCCTCTAGCTACTTGACCTCCCAGTATTCCAGACTGGGCAGCGGGTGGGTGCAGCCAGTCAGACACACTCCTGCTGGCAAAATACCCCGAAGGCCAGCTGAGCAAATTGTCCCTCATACCAGATGTTTCCCAGGTGCTGATCTCAGCAGCCCTTTTAGGACCTACGTCTTTCCCCCATCAATGCACCCTGTGCTCCAGAAGTGGCAGGTGTCCATGGCCTCCTGTTCCCAGCCCAGCCTGCCTTACGCAAGACCAAGATGGAGAAGATCCATTGCAGGACCGCGAAGGTCTGCAGTCTGCGCTCCAGTGGCACAAACAAAGGCGCGAACTCCACCATGCTGGCTCCTCTGTGGGTGCTGGAGGCTTCTCTGAGCTCTGCTGTGGACTGAGACACCTGCTGGTGTTTGCTGCTGCCAGAGGTTGTCTAAGCATTTATGGGTTCTGAAGTGGGTGGGTGCCCAATCCAACCCAACCCCAACATCTGCCCCCGCTTGGCAAGGTTCTCTTTCTTAGGAGAAATCTTTGAACTCACTCTCCTGGCCCCATGTCGAAATGTAGGAAGGAAAGGACATTTGCCTTCTAGAGCAATGTTTTATCTGCCAGATCTTCTTTCTCTGTTTGCTTGAATCTTGCTATCACTTGGCATGTGAAGCCACAAATATAATACAATCTTGTCTTCTTTCCACCTTCACAGCTACCTGGCTGTGATAATTGTCTCCTTTCATTTGCCAGATCCACTGTTCCCTTCCACGAATTTGTAATTACAGTTCCCATCTAAAACTCCCTTGGCCCCACCATCTCCTCCACCTCCTGCCCTATTCCTCAGCTCACCTGCACAGCACAACTCTTGGAAGAGCTGTCATTGTCTCTTGGAAGACAATGACAGCTGTCAGCTCCACACCCTTCCCTCCCATTCTCTCCTCCCTCCTCCAGACTTCATACATCACTGCTCCATGGAACTGCCCTTGAGAAGTTCACCAGTGGTCTCCACACTGCTGGATCCAGTGGTCAATTCTCAGCTCTCATCTTGACCTCTCAGCAGCCTTAGACCCAGTTGGTCCCTCCCTCCTCCTTGAAACCACTTAGTCTGTGGACACCACTCTCTCTTGGTTTCTCTCCTGCCCCTCTGACTGCCCCTGGGTCACCACAGTGGCTCTTGTCCTTCACCAGGCTAAGTGTTTGAGGGTCTTTCTGCTCTCTCTGTCCCTGACCCTCCCTTGTCTCCTGTAGAGACCTCATCCAGGCTCATGGCCTCGAAGTCTGTCTACAGAATGAACACTTCCAAACTGCATCTCCTGCCTGACCTTCCCTTGGGCCCCAGACTTGACTAAGTAGGTGGGTACTTGACCTTCTCCCTGATAGTCTGCTCGGCACCTCCACCACAGCTTGTCTAAAACTGGACTTGACTTCCCCTCATCCGCCTGTGTTATAGTCTCCATATAGCCACAGAGCTTTCCAAAGTGGTTAACAATATTTACCCCCACAAGCCCCTGACAAAAATTCCAGTTGCTCCATATCCTCCTCAACATTTAATCCATTGTAATGAGGATATGGGGAAAACTTCATTGTGCTCACAGTAGTCTCCTAATGCCTAGTGAGATTGAGCACAGTTAAGGATGTTTATTGGGGCAGGAGAAGGGGATGACAGAAGATGAGATGGTTGGAGGGCATCACCAACTCAATGGACATGGGTTTGGGTGGACTCCAGGAGTAGGTGGTGGACAGGGAGGCCTGGCGTGCTGCGGTTCATGGGGTTGCAAAGAGTTGGACACGACTGAGTGACTGAACTGAACTGAACAGACTGGCCATTTGAATATATTCTGTCTTAAGTTCTACTCATTTGTTGATTTAACTATTTCTTGCACTGTAAAGCTGCATTCCACCCNGCCTGGCGTGCTGCGGTTCATGGGGTTGCAAAGAGTTGGACACGACTGAGTGACTGAACTGAACTGAACAGACTGGCCATTTGAATATATTCTGTCTTAAGTTCTACTCATTTGTTGATTTAACTATTTCTTGCACTGTAAAGCTGCATTCCACCCACACAGCCAGCCTCTTTGATAATCACCGACACTGATGTTCTCACTGGTTTCTGGGCTTTTTCTCCCTCTCACAGTCTCAACAGCTAGAGGGACTTCTTGGTCAAGGGCTATGTGATTGCACAAGCTGTAGAGTAGTGTGGCAGGTTTTCCCAACACAGCAGCACCAGTTTATATCTCACTTAGAATATGTCAGTGTCCCATGGATGCAGATTCTCTCTCCTTGGTGAATTCAGGCACCTTATTTGCTGGTGTGTAGAGAGATATCTTGGAGAAGGTAATGGCAACCCATTCCAGTACTCTTGCCTGGAAAATCCCATGGATGGAGGAGCCTGGTGGGCTGCAGTCCATGGGGTCACTGAGAGTTGGACATGACTGAGCGACTTCACTTTTCATTTTCATGCATTGGAGAAGGAAATGGCAACCCACTCCAGGGTTCTTGCCTTGAGAATCCCAGAGATGGGGGACCCTGGTGGGCTGCCGTCTGTGGGGTCACACAAAGTTGGACATGACTTAAGAGACTTAGCAGCAGCAACAGCAGCAGAGAGATATCTAGTTGGGGTCTTGATTTCCATTTCCTCGTCACGAAAGGTGAACCTGGCTTTATTCATTGCATTTCGTCTCTGTGAAAATCTCCTTAATTTTTACTCATTTCTCTACAATGTATTTTTTTTTTCATTTCTCTACAATGTATTTTTGATTTTTTTTTTTCTGAATTTGAAGAAACTTCCCCCCCCTCACCCCCACCCCGCCCCACCAATACTAACCATTGTTGATTGGGTACATTATGATTTTTTTGTCCCAATTTTTTCTTCACTTATATAAATTTTTATTTACACAGTAAAATTAGAAATCATATTTACATTAATTCTTTCTTCTCCTAAAAGAGCACCTAAAATCACACCCCCACCCTTTATAGGCTATAATAAGTGTTCACAGAAACGGTATTGTGTTATTGTTTTAAGGAGAGAGGATGGAGGAGAAGGAGCCACCAGCTAGCCTGTCCTGCTGTCTACAAGGGAGCAGGACTTGGAGCGGAAGTGAGTGTGCCTGAGTCCTGCAGTGCTTTCCATCAGCAGACCTAAGAACAAGGCAAGGTTTGGGCATCTCACGTCTTCTTCACCTGTGAGGTGTGATTTTTTTTTTTCCTCTTCCTGGTGGGGAGGGTCTTCCCTGATAGCTCAGTTGGTAAAGAATCCACCTGCAATGCAGGAGATCTGGGTTGGGAAGTTCCCCTGGAGAAGGGAAAGGCTACCCACTCCAGTATTCTGGCCTAGAGAATTCCATGGACTATAAAGAGTTGGATATGACTGAGAAACTTTCACTTTTACTTTCCTGGTGAGGAACACATGGAGCCCTGGGGTTCTTCTCTCAATTCTTACTTAGCTTGTGTTTTAAGGTGTCACTGACAATCTGGTTTTAGAAAAGGCAGAGGAACCAGAGATCAAATTGCCAACATCTGCTGGATCACTGAAAAAGCAAGAGAGTTCCAGAAAAACATCTATTTCTGCTTCATTGACTATATCAAAGCCTTTGACTGTGTGGATCACAACAAACTATGGAAAATTCTGAAAGAGATGGAAATAC
>SJYX01007550.1:596510-641851 GCA_006410675.1 Oreotragus oreotragus
TCAACATCACTCATTATCAGAGAAATGCAAATCAAAACCACAATGAGGTACCATCTCACACCGGTCAGAATGGCTGCGATCCAAAAGTCTACAAAGAAATGCTGGAAAGGGTGCAGAGAAAAGGGAACCCTCTTACACTGTTGGTGGGAATGCACTAGTGCATCCACTATGGAGAACAGTGTGGAGATTCCTTAAAAAACTGGAAATAAAACTGCCATACGACCCAGCAATCCCACTGCTGGGTGTGCACACCAAGGAAACCAGAATTGAAAGAGACACATGTACCCCAATGTTCATTGCAACATTATTTATAATAGCCAGGACATGGAAGCAACCTAGATGTCCATCAGCAGATGAATGGATAAAAAAGCTGTGGTACATATACACAATGGAATATTACTCAGCCATTAAAAAGAATACATTTGAATCAATTCTAAGGTGGATGAAACTGGAGCTGATTATACAGAGTGAAGTAAGCCAGAAAGAAAAACATCAATACAGTATACTAATACATATATATGGAATTTAGAAAGATGGTAACAATAACCCTGTATGTGAGACAGCAAAAGAGACACAGATGTATAGAACAGTCTTTTGGACTCTGTGGTAGAGGAAGAGGGTAGGATGATTTGGGAGGATGGCACTGAATCATGTAAATTATCGTATGTGAAACGAATCACCAGTCCAGGTTCGATGCATGATACAGGGTGCTCGGGGCTGGTGCACTGGGTTGACCCAGAAGGATGGGATGGGGAGGGAAGTGTGTGGGGGGTTTAGGATGGGGAACACCTGTACACCCATGGCAGATTCATGTCAATGTATGGCAAAACCAATACAATGTTGTAAAGTAAAAACAAGCAAACAAAAATAAAATATATATTTCAGTGATAAATTTCCCTATGAGTCTTGTTTTCAGCAGCAGCCCATAAACTTTGATGTGTAATGTTCTAATTTTTTTAGTGATGTACTACTTTCTAGTATCCTTTACAATTTCTCTTTAAATCAAATAATTAATTTAGAACCACTTGTTTATTTAATTTCTAAATATGTGAAGGTTTGTGATCAGAAAGATGATTTGTATGAGTCTTTGGTACTTGTTTATGTTAGCTTATTGGCCTAGTATATAGTTGGTTTTTACAATTTTTTCTGCTTGATACAACTAGATTCAGGGTCCATTAAATCAAGCTTATTAATCATTTAAATATTCTACATTTCTAACAATATTTTATATGTTCATTTAACCAGTTACTCAGAAGTGTTTTTTTTTTAATCTCTGTGATAATGTCAATGAATTTGTGCATTTTTTTTCTTAAAATTTTACCTAATTTTGTTTTATATATTTTGAAACTATATTGTTAGATTAAAAATGTGTCATATATTTCAGGTGAGTTGTTTTTATATGATGACCACTCATTTTTTATCCCCAGCAATTCTTTTTGCTTTAAGATTAATTTAGTGTGATATTAATATAATAGTCTCAGAGTCCTTTTAGTTAATATTTACCTACCACACCTTTTCTATCATTTCTCCCATATTTATGTGTCATTATGTTTAAATATGTCTCCTGCAAGTGATGTATTCCTACATTTAATTTTTTTTCCAGTCTAATTTATTTATTTTTACATGTGCGAATTTTTTTTTTTTTTTACTTTATTTTACTTTACAGTACTGTATTGGTTTTGGCATACATTGACATGAATCCACCACGGGTGTACATGAACCCCCCCTCCCACCTTCCATTCCACATCATCCCTCCGGATAATCCCCATGCACCAACCCCAAGCATCCTGCATCCTGCATCGAACATAGACTGGCGATTCGTTTCTTACATGATAGTATACATATTTCAATGCTATTCTCCCAAATCATCCCACCCTCTCCCTCTCCCTCAGAGTCCAAAAGTCCACTCTNCCCTCCGGATAATCCCCATGCACCAGCCCCAAGCATCCTGCATCCTGCATCGAACATAGACTGGCGATTCATTTCTTACATGATAGTATACATATTTCAATGCTGTTCTCCCAAATCATCCCACCCTCTCCCTCTCCCTCAGAGTCCAAAAGTCCACTCTACACATCTGTGTCTCTTTTGCTGTCTTGCATACAGGGTCCTCATTACCATCTAAATTCCATACATATGTGTTAGTATACTGTTTTGGTGTTTTTCTTTCTGGCTTACTTCACTCTGTATAATCGGTTCCAGTTTCATCCATCTTATTATATTTAAGTGTTTTTCTGCCTCTGACATTCTCTTTCAACAAGAAAAATTTTATCATTTGCATTTATCCAGTTGCTAACATATTTGGAAATATTATTACCACCTTACATTCTATCTATTATTTGCCATTTTTCTTTGTTTGTTTTGTGCCTTTTCTAACCTTAGTAAAGATGTCTGGTCCCTTTTCTTTCTTTCAATGTGTATCTTTAGTTAATATAAATTTTCAGGTTAATGTGTTAATCAGTTCATCTACTCTCCTCACAAACAACTAAGGACTTTAGAATACTTTAACTTTGATCACTCCCTCCCATCTTACATGTATCTTAGCTCCACACTGTTTTCATGTACCTCAAATTAGTTCAAGCATGACCAGATCCATGTGCTCAGATGACTAAAAAACTGAACAGAGACCCCACAGCAGTGGTTCAGACAAATGAAAAGTGTAATTCTTTCTCACACTACAGGGCAGAAACAGGCAGGTGGTCCAAGGTTGCTGAGAGAGCTCAGTTCTAGGAGGTCACCCAAGACAGGTTTCATCTATCTTGTTCTCTGTCCTCCCAGACCCAGGGCTAAACCCTGATATGAGAACATTCTTATCCACCATTTCATCATCTCCTTAACCTCCAGATGGAAATGTAAGTCTGCCATGTTCACTTTCTATGCTGGGGGAGGGGAAAGAGAAAGTTGTACCTGAACAACTTGTTTAAGGAAGTGGCCTGGAAGAAGGTGAAGGTGAAGTCGCTCAGTCGTGTCCGACTCTTTGCGACCCCGTGGACTGTAACCTACTAGGCTTCTCTGTCCATGGGATTCTCCAGGCAAGAATACTGGAGTGGGTTGCCTTTTCCTTCTCCAGGGGATCTTCCCGACCCAGGGATCGAACCTGGTTCTCCCGCATTGGAGGCAGACACTTTAACCTCTGAGCCACCAGTGGCCTGGAAGTACACACAATTGCTCTTCACTGCAGGGAAGATGGAAAATGTTGTTTCTGGTTGGACAACTAAGAGCCTGGCTAAAACATGGCGGCTTCTGTTCCTAAAAGGCAGAAAGAGAGAACGGGTTCCGGGAATCACCTGCCGTCTTCCACAGACATCACTGGAATCCTGCATCCTCTTCTGATTTTCTCTGAGTTTCCTCCAACCTTAAGCATGTGGCCTCCCCCAGTGATGGCAAAGATAGTCACTAGCAACAGTACCCTCACGGTCTCCCAGGTAACAGTTCAGTAAAACAGAGAGTGACTCTTTACATGTAGTTCCAGCTAAAGTCTGGGATTTCCTCCAATTGATCCAATGTGGATCTCATGTCCATCACTAAACTAGTAATAAGGAACGTTTATATAATGGATACAGAGTTTACTTTTATAAGATGAAAAGAGTTCTGGAGATAGATGGGGGTGAGGGCTGCAATCATGTAAATATATTTAATGCCATTGAACTGCACACTTCAACGTGGTTTAGATAGTAAATTTTAGGTTACTTATATTTTACAATAATTTGAAAGATTGGAAAGAAATTTGACAAGATCAGTTACATTTTAGGCCATGAAAAACAACACAAAGTTAAACCTGTGTCATTTCTATTCACTTCAGAAAGAGTATAGGAAGCACGGTTGGGCTGTGTCCTACAGCAAATTCTGTCAGATACTCTCACACACACACCATCCTCACCCTATTAGTCCACCTGTCCTGAGGACCTGCTAGGCCCCAGCCCTGGCCTGGAGCTCCTGGGAAACCTGTTTCTTTCTTTTTTTCTGAAGCCAAGGCAACATTAGAGGTGGGGCTAGTTGGACAGAAAGAAGGGAAACACTTTTAACTCTCCCTCCACCAGATGGTGTATCTTTTGGGCAAAGTCCTCTGGTTTTACAAGGTTAAGGTGGTTCTGTCAAGTCTACAAGAACACATTGACAAGTCAGTTACACAACACTGTTATGGTCCATAACGTGAACAAAAATAGTCACCAATCCCCAAAACTGACTGTGGGCAGGACTGCCTAAGGCTCTGTGTTTATTCCCTGTCATCCTCACAAGCCTGAGGTCTGTCCTTAGGCATCTCCAGGGACTCAGGGGAAGTGCAGCTGCTGAGGAAATGAGCTCCTGGTTCCTTCGTTCTGAGAGAGTTTTACATGCATAGGTGGGTTTGCAGCTTGAACTCTGTGCTCTGAATGGCATATTCACTGTGTGCTATTGCTGGCTTCACAGACGGGGACACTGAGGCCCTCAGAGTGTCCGCTGCCTCTCTGAAGTTGCTCAGCCAGACGATGGCACAGATGCCTTTGGGGTCAAGAGTCCTGTATTCTGGAATGGAGGCTTTTCTACCGTACAAGTTCTCCTGTGAGGAAGGAAGGAAGGACTAGATTTTGTCCATTTTACCTCAAGTGCCTCCCAGTTTTGCCCCCTTGAAGCCCAGAATGGGGTTCAGAGTCAGGGTGAAGGGAATCTGGTGGAGCAACCACAGTGTCCTCTCAATTCATTCTCATGTTTCAGGACCCCAGGTCTTCCCCAGCAGCCCTCGATGGACAGGAGCAGGGTGAGGACACTGATATCTGGGAGCCTGAAGCTGCAGGTGAAGTGGAGCTTTGGAGTGAGATTGGAGGGTACAGCATCAGGGGAGCCCCAGGGAGCAGGATGTCACAGTTTGACAGGACTAAGGGTCTTAACTCTCCTCCACCATCTCAACTCCAGCTTTGCAGATGCACAGATCCACGAGCTCAGCTCTGTGCAATCAAATACACAATCCAGGAACACACTTGTGTGAGTGTTTATGGAGGCTGGGCAACTGGTGCACACAGACTTGCTAACAGACTCATGCTGGGGTGTGTTCAGACAATTACATGAGCCCCAGTGGAGAAACATATCCTTATGAAGAAACATACCCAGAGACTTTCACGATCTGTTCCACATGCGTATTGCTGAGCTCACGCCTAAAGCATGGCCATCTTGTTTTGTCCTGACCTTCAAGGGAGGCGGAAGTAGGGGCTGGGCCAGGGTCCAGAGCCAGGCTGCTAGCAGCTTTCACAGAAGGGTGACTTTTAGCGTGAATGGCCCAGGTCATGCAGTCCAGTGCACAGTCGCTCAGTCATGTCTGACTTTTTCTGATCCCATGGACTGTAGCCCACCCAGGCTCCACTGTCCATGAAATTTTCCAGGCAAGAATACTAGAGTGGGTTGCCATTTCCTCCTCAAGGTATCTTCCTGACCCAGGGATCAAACTCAAGTCTCTTGCATCTCCTGCATTCACAGGCAGATTCTTTACCACTGTGCCACCTGGGAAGAGTAACACAATCCAGATCCTAGGCTTATATCTGTCTGGAGTCACTCTGGATGATTTTTTAAAGTGTTAGGAGCTCAGCTGCTACCTCCTTCCCTGTCCCTGTCCCCAAGGTTCCACTCTTACCTTTGACCCAAGTCCATTGAGAGTCAGGGACATATCAACCTCATTCTACAAATGAGGCTCCGCATACAGGGTAGGGGTGAAACAAGGCTCCTGACATGCACCCTCATCCCTGACATATAACCCATGTCTTCCCCAAATGTCAGGGGCCAGCAGAAACGTGGCCAGTGGGAAGCAAGGCCATCAGTTCATAGAGTGACCCCAGCTCCAAGGGCATCCTTGGCTGACGGAAGTCATAAATATTTAAAAAGATTGGACAGTGCGATGCTGAAAAGAATCAGGGGGCTGTGGAAGCCCAGAGGGGAGACCTGATGGACTTCAGGGGGTGGGATCAGGGAAAGCTTTCTGGAGGAGGTGATATCTGAAAGCATTCCTGAGAGACCAAGCAAAATAGGATTGGGTAAAAGGGCTTTCTGGCAGAAGGAACAGTCTCTGCAAAATGCTGGCACTAAGGGAAGCATGATGTCCTAGAGAACTGGAGAAAGCTCAGCAAGGCTGGAGGAGGGTAGGGAGTAGTTGGTAAGGAAGGCAGAGCCCACGATGCAAAGGGCAGTAAGCAGGCTAAGGGACCAGAGACATCCTAAGAACCCAGAGAATCCACGGGGCAGTTTTCGTCAGGGGACGGATGGTGTCAGACCTGCCCTGGGAGGTCCTTCTGGCTCCAAGTGCAGGGTGGATCTGGGGATGGCTTGAGACTAATTTGAGTGGAATATAGGGCAGCTGATTAGTGGGGCTGCCCAAGGAAGAACTTTACATAGATACTCATATAATAAGAAAGGAAGAAATGTTCTCTAAATTATAATACAGAGTATTCAAAGTAATTTAATACAGTTTTCTTTCTTTCTTTTTCTTTTCTTTTTTTTTTTGTACTAGAAGTCTATTAATGAGAAGGGCAGAAATTTCAGAGGATGACATTTACCTAACTGGGGTTAAGTCAATGTTCCCTACAATCAAGTGATGGCAAATGTTCACCTGCACAAGTCATTCTTAGCTCACAGGTTGTTCAATAACTGACCATAGTTTGCTCACTCTGGTCTAGACCAGAGGGACTGGGCGGAAGTAAGTGAGAAGCTAGGAGGGTCTCTAGTCCCACCACAATGGACCTCCTCCAGCCTGTCGTCCTTTGAGAGATGTCACACCTGGGGGAATCAGTGAAAATTACCCTTGCTGCCAGCAGGGACTGAGATCCCTTAGCAACAGGAAGATCCCACAAATGTGAAGGTCTGTAATCATAATATCTCAGGGTAACAGGGACCTAGGAGGTCCCTGCCCAGCATTCTCCCAGGGCAGGACTAACGTACATGACTTTCTTAGGAAAGCAAAATATTCCAGATATGGAAAGTAACCTGTGAGATCATGTTGCAAGAGCTGGTATTTGAATACAAATCTCAGGATTCACAGCTGGGGATCCTTTCCCTATACAACCCTATCCTTGGCATGATCTCTGGCTAACACTGGGAGCAGGATCACGTGGGAAAAAGATGCTCTTCAGGCTCCTGATTTCCCCATCTGGTGGTCCAGGGCAGATCAAGCCTCCAAATTTACATATATTTCATACCTAACTTTTCCTGATGAGGAATCTGAGGTTTCAAGAGAATGAACAACTTGCTTGCCATCTATTAGGAGTAAAAGTGGAGTTGTCTCAAAAGATATCCATGTCATAATCCCTATTACCTTAACTGAAGAGAAAATGGGTCTTTGATTATGTGATTAAACTAAGGATCCTTAGATGAGTAGATTATCCTGGAGTATCTGGATGGGCTCTAAATCAATCACATGCATCAGTATAAGAAAGACACAGAGAGAGATTTGACTAGATCACTCCCTTATGGCTCAGTGGTAAAGAATCTGCCTACCAAGGCAGGAGTAGCAAGTTTGATCCCTGGGTTGGGGAGATCCTCTGGAGAAGGAAATGGCAACCCATTCTAGTATTCTTGCCTGGAGAATCCCGTGGACAGAGTAGCCTGGCAGGCTACAGTCTTAGTCAGTTCAGTTCAGTTGATCAGTTGTGTCTGACTCTTTGTGACCCCATGGACTTCAGCACACCAAGTTTCCCTGTTCAACACCAACTCCCAGAGCTTGCTCAAACTCATGTCCATTGAGTCGGTGATGCCATCCAACCATCTCATCCTCTGTCGTCCCCATCTCCTCCTGCCTTCAATCTTTCCCAGCATCGGGGTCTTTTCCAAAGAGTCAGTTCTTTGCATCAGTTGGCCAAAGTATTGGAGTTTCAGCTTCAGCATCAGTCCTTCCAATGTATATTCAGGACTGATTTCCTTTAGGATGGAATGGTTGGATCTCCTTGCTGTCCAAGGGACTCTCAAGAGTCTTCTCCAACACCATGGTACAAAAGCATCAATTCTTTGGTGCTCAGCTTTCTTTATAGTCCAGTCCTCACATCCACACATGACTAATGGAAAAACTATAGCTTTGACCAGATGGACCTTTGTTGGCAAAGTAATGTCTCTGCTTTTTAGTATACTATCTAGGTTGGTCATAGCTTTTCTTCCAAGGAGCAAGCATCTTTTAATTTCTTGGCTGCAATAACCATATGCAGTGATTTTGGGGCCTCCAAAAATAAAGTCTCTCACTGTTTCCATTGTTTCCCCATTTATTTGCCATGAAGTGATGGGACTGGATGCCATGACCTTTGTTTTTTGAATGTTGAGTTTTAAGCCAGCTTTTTCACTCTCCTCTTTCGCTTTCATCAAGAGGCTCTTTAGCTCTTTTGCACTTTCTGCCATAAGGGTGGTGTCAACTGCATATCTGAGGTTATTGATATTTCTCCCAGCAATCTTGATTACAGTTTACAATCTATGGGGGCTACAGTCTATGGAGTCACAAAAGAGTTGAACATTACTGAATGACTAAACAAGAACTACAAATGACAACAAGGAAGGAGAAGGTAATGTGAAAATGGAAACAGAGAAAGATTTGAAGATGCTTCTTATCTGGCTTTGAAGATGGAGAAAGAGCCATGAGCCAAGAAACACATGTAGCTCTAGAAACTGGAAAGTACAAGGAAACAGATTCTCCCTGAGAGCCTCAGAAGGGAGCATGGCCCTGCCAACCACTGGTAAAAGTGACATCATGCAGCCGTGAAGCATCCACATGGACTCTAGTAGGTAGGAGGTTCTTAGAAAGTGGCTCAGGAAGCTGACACTGCCCTGCTGTGGGGTCACTAAGACACATGCTCAGTCCAGCCTGAGACATCCACTGCCCTTCCATCTGACCCATGACCTGCTTCTGCTCAAGCACCTCCCAAGGCGCCTCCCTACCTGGGTATCAATTCTTGACCCCTGGACTGGACAGTAGTTCCTCCAGACAGCAGGCCAGGCATCCTTAGGGACCCCGTCTGCCCTGATCCCCCTCTATCTCAATAGAACTTTGCTGAACAAAGGCCTAAACCTCAGCCTCCTGTTCCCTAAACCTCACCTTGACAATGACCCTCACCAGGAAGTCTTGCGCACATATACTCTGCCTTCTCCTCTCTGCCTTTGCTCCCTTAGCAGCTCCCATGATTGCACCTCTGCTTCCTCCTGATCTCTAGCAAAGCCCAGTCCTCCTGAGAGGGTGAGGTTGCTTCAGGCCATGTGGCTGGTGGTAGAGCCGTGCTGGCTGACCTTTGTCCCACTTGTCACCATCAAGCAGTGTCACCAGGCTTGGCCCCAGCACACCCTTTGTGTCTTGTGAGAAATGATGTCTGAGAACTTCTTCCAGGTCAAAGGGCGGCCTGATTTCTGGAGGGGACTCCAGTTCTGCCCAACCTTGAGGGCCTCTGAGTCTCTCTACCACACCTGATGTCTCTTGTGCTCCTCAGGCTGTGTGAGTCTGCCCCTGTGTTGGTGGGAGATCTTCTCACAAGGGCAAAGCCTCTTGGGCAAGCCGGGGACACTGAGGGGGTGTCAGGGAGTAGGTGCTGTATAGTATTGGACTCTTGCTCTGCAGCTCCTGGATTGCTGTATCCATGGGGAGGCCGCCTGCTTAATAGCTCAGCATCAGTGCTGAACACATGAAAGTACACTCTGTCCACACAGAGTCCAGTGTGGCTGTTCCTGCTCGGGTACCTCTCCGGGCAGTCCTCCTCTGAGATCAGTCTCACTGCTCCCTTCTTGTGTGACTGAAGTCATCAAATAGAGCCTCCAACATTACCGTGTACAAGGGGGAAAATCCTTCTGTCTAGCCTCCCTGGCTTCCCACATCCCATTCCCCATTCAAGTGCCCTAAGTCTGATGGTCACCTTCTACTGCATCCCAGCCAGGCCTGGACTCACAGCCATGATTCCCACCTCTGACCTGCGCTCACACCTTTGCCCCACCTGGGGCCCTGCCGTGCGTGCATCTCAGCCTGTGTCCTCCTGGCAGACAGCCTCCTGCAACACCCACAGCATTGGGGTTGCCCAAGCCAGTCTCTGAGGGCTCGTGGGCTCTCACTCTGGTATCACCTGCAAGACGCCTGCAGTGACTTAATCTGCAAATATCAAACTCTCCTACGGAGGGTGGGGTGGACTTAGAGCCAGGCTCCAAACAGACAGAATACAGAGGCTGAACTGATGGTGATTCGGGTTAGTTAGCTCGTAGAAGGCAGTGTGGCTTCTTTTTGTGCCTTTTCCCTCTGTCTCTACTTCTCTTTCTCTCTCTCTCTTCCTCGTGATTCGGTTACTCTGGGAGAAGCAGTGTCACTGACAGTTGGCAGCCCCACGGAAAACCCCACATGTGATGCATAGATGCCTGCTGCCAGTAGCCACAGGAGCAAGCCTGGGAGTGGATCCTCCAGCCCCACTCAAGGCTCTGAGAAAGTAGCCCCTGCACCAGCTTGGCTGCCTCCTTATGAGACACCTGTGCTCAGGCCCACAGCCTAGCAACTCCACAACACTGACCTTCAGAAACTGTGAGACAGTAAATGTTGGTTGTGTAAAAGCAGCTTAGTTTTGGAACATTAGATCTAAACCAAGAGAGAACCAGTTTAATCACCTGAGAGTCTAGTACTGGTCTCTACCCCTTCCCAGGTCTGGCCTGTGAGGCCTGAGAGGAGGTGCCATGTGAATCATTTATGCAACTCCCCACAGTCACTGGGGATACTGAGGTGCCTAGGTCCTGTGTCAGGGCTGGATGGGTGCTGGGGGCAATAAGGATGTGGTCTGGCCTCAGGGTCCAGTCCCCTGGCAACATGGTATCTACTCACCCACTAGTGGCCCTGTCTTTTCACCACAAGTCAGCTCACAAGATGGGTAGCTAACTGGGATTGAAGGCAGTGGGGTTGGGAGAGCTGGATTTGAAGGTGGGTGGAGTGTACTGAGGTCTGACAACAGAGATGTCCTTTATTTGACCAAGTGGAGGAAACAGAGGGTCCAGGGAAAGGGTCCTAAGACATAGCCTGTGTGAGCAGCATGTGTTCTATAAGTCTGAGTGTGCAGGGGGTTTGAAAGGGCCTTGAAAGTCAGGCTGAGGTAGAGTTTAGGCATATCCTGACACATAGAGATCATTTACAGGCTGGGTTTTATTTGAGGAGAAGACTCAGGTGCTGGGTGCAGGCTAGCTAGAGGGAAGCCCTGGAGGTAGGAGGATTGTTTCACAGTACTGGGACCTCCCCTCCCCGCCAGTGAGAACCCAGGGTGCTGAGTCAACAGCAGAGGAAGAGAAAGTCTTGTGAACCCAGTGGAAACTACTACCTCATCCATACGATGAGAGTTGAAGACCAAGGGAGGAGGAGGAGCAGGAGGAGGAGGATGGAGACCTGGAGGAGACAGTGGAGGCTGGGGAGGGTGGGAAAAGAAGCTCAGGCTTGGATGCGGACACCTTCTCTCTCCCGTTGACACATTCAGACCTACTCTCCACATGTGTCCACCTTGCTTTCTGCAGAGAGACCACTGCAGAATCCCAAGGGTCTGGGTACCCTCTAGCTTCCAGATGGGTTCAGGCAATTGGGAGACTTGGCAGGTGATGGAGGGAGGAGTGAGGTGGGAAGACTTTCCTGCAGGGTCAGGGTGCTCCTGTGATCCTCCACCAACCTGGCCCCTGCATTTCAGTTTCAGGCCCTCCAGTTTCAGGCCACAGCTGCCTCCTCTTGTCCTTCTAGGTTTCAGGGTGGTAGTAGTCCTTTACCTCTGTCACAGCCCTGGATAATTGTGTGCTTTCCCACCCCCTGCATGCTCCTCAGAGAATTGTTCCTAGTTAAAATTGCCGTAGAGAGATTTCATTATTAAGTGTTAATGTCAGTCCTGCAGTCATCTCCGACTCTTTGTGATTCCATGGGCTGGGGCCCGACAGGCTCCATTGTCCACGGAATTCTCCAGGCAGGAATACTGGAGTGGGTAGCCATTGTCTTCTCCAGGAAATCTTCCCTGCCCAGGAATTGAACCCAGGTCTCCCGCGTTGCAGGCATATTCTTTACTACTGAGCCACCAGGGAAGCCCCAAATTGCCTTACATTATCCTAACTGCAACATGGCAACTGGTCCCTGCTGGGATGCAGGCTGATACACGTTCTAGGAGCAATGGAGAGCCCTAGAAGGAACAAGCAAGATGGGGATGGGCACCGATGGGGAATGGAGCCGAGACCCTCAGGGTAAAGTAGGGCTTTATCGTGGTCACACTCAGGGAAGGCCAGGTGATGTGGGAGAAGGGGGCCTGGCAGGTTTCCACATACACTTATTGGTAAACTGTTTTCAAAGAGGGGCCCAGGTATCGCTATCTGTGTCCCACCCTTTTGAGCGTGACTTGCTGTTCCTGCCACACAGAGGAGAAGCCTATTCCTCCCCCTTTGAATCTAGACCAGCCTCAGGACTTGCTTTGACAGACACAAGCAAAATTGTGCAAGTCATGCCTAGAGGACTTAGTAGATGTTGCAGCCTTGCTCTCATCCTTTGGAAACCAGCCACCATGAATGTGAAAAGTCAGATCAGTAGAGAAAGAGGGGCCCTATGCCCCACTCCAGTGTTCTTGCCTGGAGAATCCCAGAGGCGGTGGAGCCTGGTGGGTTGCCGTCTATGGGGTCACCGAGTTGGACACGACTGAAGTGACTTAGCAGCAGCATGCCCACCTGCAAGGAGAGGTCAGTAGGTCGGGCCCCCCAGCTGCCCCCAACTTCAGCCACCCCACCACTGAACTCAGCTGCAGGAGAGCTTGGGTTAAGACTAAGAACCACCCAGCCACCCACAGAGATGTGGACATAATAAATCCTTGCTGCTTTCAGCCACTAAGGTCTGCAGTGGTTCAATACAAGCAGTAGAAAATTATAGCAGACAGGTACTTCTCTCCTGGCAAATCCTGCCCTTCCTTCACAGCACAGACCTGCAACTTCCTCCCTCTTCCCCTGGTGGAAACCATCACTCCCTTTCTCAAACCCCTGCTCTTGATCCTGCTTCTCTTGGGACCCTATAGCACCCACTTCATAGTGTCAGAACAGGCCATCATGAGATGCTGGGCACATTTATGACCTGACTCCTGGTTACACTCTCCTCCCCACCAACCATTTCTCCAGTATGTGAAATGGCTAATTATCTCATTATATCTGTTCCACTCCCAAGACTCAGGCTTCATGTTGTGATGCTTGTTTCTCTGATAGCAAAACTAAGGTTTGTGGAGGATGTGACTTGCCCACAGTCACTGAAAAGGGTTGGGCTAAGCTTGGACTCAAATTTACATTCTTGAAGTGCCCCACATTTACAGTTATTGCTGTGATTAGCTTATGGAGGGAGAAGACTTATTTTCCCACTCCAAATGTGGAGGTTCACAGCTCTGGTCCTACGCTATCATCCTGTCCCACCCCACATCCTATCCCTCACTAATGACCTGTGTCCCAGACCTAGGAACCCAGAATTCTCATTAGAGGCTTGGCCCCACCTTCTCTTCTTGCAGATGCATAGGATCAGTCACTCCTCAGGTGTGGCCTTCCTTCTCTGGCTGGTCTGCCTTGTTTCTTTACGTAATATAACCCTTGTCTCCCACAGAATAGGCCAGAGGTGGTAGGCTGGAGTTGACTGCTTAGGAAGGAAGAAGCAGCATGCCATTCTCTGGCCCATCTGAGTCACCATCTGGGAAGGGGGCACAGGACAGCAGGGCTGGGGGCCAGGCTGAGAATCAAAAGTGAGCTTTTGACCAGCCCTCCTGTTGGGGCTTCCCTTGTGGCTTAGAGGTTAAAGCATCTGCCTGCAATGTGGGAGACCTGAGTTCGATCCCTAGGTCGGGAAGATCCCCTGGAGAAGGAAATGGCAACCCACTCTGGTGCTCTTGCCTGGAGAATCCCATGGATGGAGGAGCCTAGTGGGCTGCAGTCTACAGGGTTGCAGAGTCAGGCACAACTGAGCGACTCCACTTTCTTTCTTTCTTTTCTTTCCTAGTTGGAGGTAGAAGGATTGAGAAAAAGATTAAATGGAATCCTTCAATTGTTTCTGTGTTGTTTTGTTTTGCCACACTAAGTGGCTTGAGGGATGTTAGTTCCCCTACCAGGGGTTGAACCCAGGCCGTGACAGTGAAAATGCAGAGTCCTAACCACGGGACACCTAGGGAATTCCCAGAATCTTTCAATTGTTGAATTGAAACTTATGGAGCCCAGATTCCATGCCACTGTTAGGGCTGAATGAGTAGGAACTGCCATTGAAGTTTGCAGCTAATGTGACCTCAGAATTGAGGTCAAAGTTCATCTTAGTCACTCAGGGAAACTGAGACCCAGAAGGAGGATGAAGATGTTAGTGCACTGTCGTTTAGCCAGTGACAGAGCCCAATTCTTTTCCCTCAACTTCTGGATCTCCCTGTGGCTGCCAGCCTGGGGCTCAGAGGACTCAGAAACTCAGAGGTGCCAGGATGAGCCAGGAGGTTGTGACCTCACCCTCTTCTCCAGCTCAGGGAGGGAGGAGCTGGGACAGGCAGGAGGCAGGATGAGGGAGCTTGGAGGAGAAAGGGCTGCAGCTGTGCTGTCACTCAAGGCAGAGGAAGGGAAACCTGCCAACTGGAGTTGCTCTTTGTCCTGCTCATTGAGTGACAGGACCACAGAGGACAGAGACACAGACATCATTCTCTCCCAGTATCTCTCCCACTTCTCAGGTGGGCAGAACCAAGGAGAGGGCCCATTACAGAGGAGTCAGTGAAGGAGAGCAAATCCCTGATGCCAGAGTCTGGTTTCCTCTGCCATGGATCCAACTGTGACCTGGAGCCTGGCATGGGGTGGAGATGCAGGAGTCAGCGAAGGCTCTGGAGATGTGTTCAACAGACGCCTCCAGGAAGCCTTCTGGGATCACAACACCTTCCCTCCATCCTCCCCAATCCAGCCCTGCCCTTTGGGGCAACATCTCTGCTCAGCAGAACTCCAAGTGTTGGTCTCTGGGAACATTGTACTTGAGCTTGTGGGCTTCGAAGAGGTTTTCCAGCTCCTTCATGTAGCGCTGGTGCAGCCTGTACACCTCCTGGGAGGGATGAGGTGTCTTCTGCACCTGGATAGGCTTCCGCACTGCAAGACACAGGTGAGTGGTGGCCTAGAGCAGGAACCACTGGAGTCCCAGGATCCCATGGGGCAGGACTCCGTGCCAGAGGTCACACCTGCTGGAAGGTGCCTGTACTGCCTCCCTTCCAATTGTATTTTGGGTTACTCCTTGGAAAAAAAGTTATGACCAACCTAGATAGTATATTCAAAATCAGAGGCATTACTTTGCTGACTAAGGTCCGTCTAGTCAAGGCTATGGTTTTTCCTGTGGTCATGTATGGATGTGAAAGTTGGACTGTGAAGAAGGTTGAGTGCCAAAAAATTGATGCTTTTGAAGTGTGGTGTTGGAGAAGACTCTTGAGAGTCCCTTGGACTGCAAGGAGATCCAACCAGTCCATTCTGAAGGAGCTCAACCCTGGGATTTCTTTGGAAGGAATGATGCTAAAGATGAAACTCCAGTACTTTGGCCACCTCATGCGAAGAGTTGACTCATTGGAGAAGACTGTGATGCTGGGAGGGATTGGGGGCAGGAGGAGAAGGGGACGACCGAGGATGAGATGGCTGGATGGCATCACATACTCGATGGACGTGAGTCTGAGTGACTCTGGGATATGGTGATGAACAGGGAGGCCTGGCGTGCTGCGATTTATGGAGTCGCAAAGAGTTGGACTTGACTGAGCGACTGAACTGAACTGAATCTAGATATTAGGGCAACTCCAAGCTCTGATGATAAAACGCCACAGGCTGCATGACCTCCTGCTAGGCAATGCATTAGATACTTTAATGCATAATCTCTTTTTATCCTCCTAGAAATCCTCCAAGGATAGAACTTGCTTTATTCCTGTTTGACAGCTGAGGTGTTAAACTCATCTCAGGGAGCTTAAGTAACTTGTTTAATGTCACATAGCTAGGCAGATCAGTGTCAGGTTATAAGCCCTGGGAATGTGCTTTTAGTCTCAAGGACATGTGGATGTGGGAGTCTCAGATGCCATGATTGGGCATGCCCAAATGTCTGTGAGGTGGTGGGCCACACTCCAAGCACCCTACTTCCCTCTCTCCTGCTATGCTAGAGGGCAGTGTCCTTCCTTCTAAGGAGGAAATAGGAGGCCCATCAACTTCCTCCCTCTGGTTCTGTCTGCTCAGCAAGCAGCTGTCATGTCTTCAGAGTCAGCTGGAGGCAGCAGCCCTATAACATTCCTGAAAACATTACCCCAAAGCCAGGGAAACTCTTGGCTGCCTGGACTCAGCTAAAAGTAACTGGGTGAATGGAGATAAACAGACTTCTCATTACAAGTTTTGCCATTGGAAGATATTTGGAATCCAAGAGGGGAGCAAATGAGATGACCACATAATTGAAAAGATGGTGTTAAATCTATGCACTAAAGCCCATGCCCATTATTTACAGGAAATTTCTTCAGGCTCTCCTTTGTAGCCTGATGATTGCTATTATACACAGTTCTAACAGACCTGCAGTGCATGTCCCTTATATCCATCTTCTCCAATAAGCCTTATGGAGATTGTCTTCTCAGAAGTAAAAACTCCTTCCTCTGGCATAGTAAAAGTCAAGTAGATCCTGACTCAAATCTCAGCTGTGTTACTCAAATGCAGGGTCATCTTTTGGAAATGATTTACCTTCTATAGGTCTCATTTTGTGATCAATAAAATGAGGATGATAGTTTTTGCTTCCAAGGTTGTACGGACAACTGAAAAGCTGCATGTAAGTAGCCAATGCAGTGCCTGGCAGTAGGTGCTCAGTTATCAGTAATGGCAACTGGTCTTTACGCCCCTGGTACTCTTCTCATCTCAGATGCTTTGCATCTGGGTTACTTGCCTATATGTCCATTTCCCAGTGATAGAACCTGAACTCCAGGAGGACAAGGATGTGTCTGGCCCATTTCCATTCCCCTTCAGCCCAAGCCCAAGTCCCTTGCCCTGTAACCCAACTCCTCCCAGCATGGATTTTGGCTTACCCACAGCGCTGATGGGCCAGCAGTATGGATTAAGACCAAAATTGTATTGGAAAACACCACGGCCATAAAAGAGTGGAATGGAAGCTCCCCTGATCTTCAGAATTTTGTTCCTGGAATCAGCGCAGTCAGGAGCCAGGGGAGTTCTCAATCTGGCCAAACATGCCATTCTCTCCAAAGGAGAAGATAGGCGCCAGAGTTGTCCTAGAGGGAGACGGGAGAGAGCATGTGGAGGGGCAAGAAGGCACAAGCTGGTCACTAGCTTCCTGCAGGGACATAGTGAGTGGGAGCTGGAGCAGAGGACAGAGTCGTGGACCAAACATAGGAGGCCTCGGGTGTCTCTCAGACCTGCCGCAGCCTTGCTTTATGACTCAAGCAGTTATTGCCTCCTCTTGGGGCCATCACCTCCCCATTACACCACGACAGGGAGACCAGAATGCTGCAGAGAGTCCTCTCTGATTTAAAACATCTGCAAACTTTCTTTAAAAATCTCTTCTGCCCCAGCTAGCTTATATTCCTAAAGAGTGCTTCAGGGTAAGAGAACAGCTTTAAGCTACTTCATAAGCTCCATTCTCACAGAAACCTTAGGTCTCAGGTCTAATGCCAACTGTGGGCATTATGACTCTTCACATCTAGTCCCTTTGTTCACCAAGTCTCCCTTCTAGAATCTTCTCTGGGTATTTGGGCATGACACAATACATCTAGGGCTTGGTGGCTCAGATGGCAAAGAATGCCTGCAATGTGGGAGATGTGGGTTTGATCCTGGGTTGGGCAGATCCCCTGGAGGAAGGCAAGGCAACCAACTCTGGTATTTTTGCCTGGAGAATCTCCATGGAGGGAGGAGCCTGGTGGACTACAGTCCACAGGTTCACAAAGAACTGGACACTACTGAGTGACTAAGCATAGCACAGCACAGTACAGCTATCACCAAGATAGAATCTTCACTGTGAGTGGACTGTGCATCTCTTGCCAAAATAGGATTTACATTCATCTCTCAGTCTTTCCAGCAAAATACAACCTTTGTCAACCTCCAGCTGAACTAAGAGCCTCTCCCTGATAACCGTGCATCAGGGCGAGCCTGATGAAGCCCTTGTTTCCACAGCCTGGCATCCAGTGACTCCTGGATGACCCCAGCAATGATGGACAGCAGGTTACTGCCTCCTTCCCTGCTCAGAATGTGAGCAGCACTCTCCCTGTCTGCTGAGACCAGCCCTGGGGAGAGAGGATGGTGGTTAGATACAGGATAAAGGGGGCAGGGACTGTGGGGGCAGGGGTGGTGTACCCTGGGCTCTTGCATCTCTTGCCAAAATAGGATTTACATTCATCTCTCAGTCTTTCCAGCAAAATACAACCTTTGTCAACCTCCAGCTGAACTAAGAGCCTCTCCCTGATAACCGTGCATCAGGGCGAGCCTGATGAAGCCCTTGTTTCCACAGCCTGGCATCCAGTGACTCCTGGATGACCCCAGCAATGATGGACAGCAGGTTACTGCCTCCTTCCCTGCTCAGAATGTGAGCAGCACTCTCCCTGTCTGCTGAGACCAGCCCTGGGGAGAGAGGATGGTGGTTAGATACAGGATAAAGGGGGCAGGGACTGTGGGGGCAGGGGTGGTGTACCCTGGGCTCCCCTCTCCCAGCTGGGAGCTCCCTGAGGACTGGGACAGAGTCCTTTCTCTCCACACAACCCCTCACCAAGCTCATTGCTGGGCATAGAACTGTGGGAAGTGCTTCTTTATATTTAACCTCCTTTTCTAATATACATTCTCTTAGAGAAAGTTCTGATTGTTGGCAGCCCTTCCTAAAAACCCCCCTCATGTCTCTAGCCCTCATATACCTGGGCAATCCAACGGTTGGAAGACTTACCTGCTAACATGATGTAATCCCTGACCAAGGGGACCTGGAAAAACATGTTCAGTGTCATAAGATGTGGGCGGGTACCAGAGAAGATCGAGGAGAAGCCTGTGCCCTCCGTGCACAGGTTGGTAACAGTTCCAATGCCCATGACCCCATGGGGGTGGTAGGCAGCGAGGTAGTTCCAGGAGGGGTCCAGCTCGGCAGTCTTGACCAGCTGCAGGGATGGCGGCCTGGTGAATTGGAGCTCCACCTCATGTCTTCCCTGGTCTCTGTTCTGACTTTCTGTGCTGACCTCTTCTATGTCTCCCCTGTGCCCAAGTGCTATCACATCCCCATGGGAGTGTCCTGAGATTAGAGATACCTATCTGAGGATCCTTGTCCCCACTGCAGGCCTGGAGCAGAAGAGATGCTCTGGGAGACTGTGGAATGAAGAGGGAGAGAGAGCAGACTCATGAATGGATGAAGCCGATTCAGCCCACCTGGGAAGGAAGCCTCCTGCCCAAGGCAGAGGTAGGACTTCTGGCAGGGTGACGGGGACACAAGCCTCTGTCCTATGTGAAGAGAGACCTTGTCCCAGGCAGAGCCCGCCCAGGATGAAGGCGGCATCAGAGGAGGGAGTGAGCATCTCTCCAAGGACTGTGGCAGCTGGGGTTCTGTCCCGGGTGGAAGGCTGGACCCCTGAGTCGCTGTGACTCAGTGTAAGAGACCCCAGGGTGCTGAAGGTAGATAGGGGCTGGGAGGAAGGGCAAGAAGCCTCTAGGGATGCCCGCAGGTGTGGGTGGGGAGGGGGGCCAGGGAGCTGTCCTGCCAAGTCTGCAGCACTTCCTGACACCAGGTCACAGCCTGCCCGCAGCACTGCGCCCCTGCTCAGGCCTTGGCCTATGTAGACACTGCTGCTCCGGGATAATGAAATCTTCCCAAAGCCCAGCTCCTGGGCTTATCATCAGCATGAGGTGGAGGCAACTTGTCCTAGGGGAAGCACTGCCACCTGATTCTCCACTAGCTCTCTCTCTGCTGGCCGTTTGGCGCTACTGCCCCTCCTGTGGATATGGCAATGCCAAAATACTTCTTTAGGAAGGCCATAGGGTATACTTAGAAAGATCCAGTACTCTAAAATAGTTTTCTAAATTTACTTATAATGCTACCAATAGACTTTAGGTAACAAATCAGTAAGAACTGAAAGAAGTTCAGAAATACATGCTCCTGTGACACAGAGTGCAGAGGCTTATGAATGCAGGGGAGCACCAACAGAGAGGGGCTCCCTACCTGGGACCATGAACATGTTGTCCTCCCCAAGATCCCTGAAGGACCTGTACTATAAATATGTGTGAGCCTGTTGAAGGGTCTCCTGGGAGGTGAAGAAGTGCAGTCACTCAGTCGTGACCGACTCTTTGCGACCCCATGGACTGTAGCCTACCAGGCTCCTTGGTCCATAGGATTTTCCAGGCAAGAGTACTGGAGTGGGTTGCCATTTCCTTCTCCAGGGGATCTTCCCGACCCAGGGATTGAACCTGGATCTCCTGCATTGTAGGCAGACGCTTTACTGTCTGAGCTACCAGGGGGTGGTTAGGTCTAAAATCTGAAGGCCAAATCCCCACTCTTGCAGGCCCCCAGCCCAGGCCAGGTGAGGCAAAGTGCATGTCATCTCTCTCTCTGCTGGCTACTTTGTGCCCCTGCCCCTCCAGTGGATATGGCGATGCCTTAAGACTCCAGTGGGCAACAATCCTGAACACTGTGTAGGTGGAATTTCTGCAAATCAAGTTTGATGTCCCACCACTGTCAATAGTTTTAGGGCTGAGAAATCCCCTTGGAACCTCACGAAGGAAGGAGCAGAAAGGGGGTGCAAAGGACAGGCACAGAATTGCTCAGCATCATTTTTTTCCCAGTCATGCATTTGACAGTAACTCCGGTTGTAGAGAGCCAGATGCTGTTCCGAGGTTTCCAGGATGACCTGATGTCTCATGGAATCCACACAACCCAATGATGTATGCTCTATCATCTCTACATATGAAGAAATGGAGGCTCAGAAAGGCTATTTTACTATACTCAGTAAGGTGTGCAGTAGGTAGGTTGCACACATGGTATTAGAACTTTTTCTGTCCAGGCCCAAAGAATACACTGCATATATTTCTTCTCTCCTGTGTGCAGAGGACAGCTGCCTGCCCTGGCCTGGCACTGTTTCCCTTCTGCCTTCCCTACCTTATCTGGTCAACGAACCATCCTTTCCTCTCTGATTACAAACTGAGTTTATTCTCTCTGTGAAAAAGGAAAGAGCAGAATGGAGATGGTCAAATCAGTAAGTTTTCTTCCATCAGGACTGATCTTTGGGTCCATGGTCAGGACTTCACAATGGCCATGAGGAGCCCTGAGTCAGAGAATCAGAGGCACTCAGAGTAGGAGGGAGCAGACTGCTTAGGGGATACATGGAGAAACTGAGATCAGAATAGGAAAGGCTTTCCAAGAACGCATACCATACCCAGATGCAACGGGATAGAACCTGAGAACCAGTTCAGGGCTCTCTGTTTTGGTTTCTACCCCAAAATGCACTAATTGTAAAACTAGTAAAAGAACTTCCTGTGTGACCTTGGTCACACCTTCCTCTCTCCTGGGTGCTTGTCTCCTTATATGATGAACTGGAAGGCCAGAAGTTCTCTAAGGACATGATTTTATTACCTGCACCCTCAAGCATGGCTGCTGAGAGGTACAGGTAAGTTACATATGTGTGTCACCTAGATGGCCCACAAGACTCCTTCAAATCCTGTTCATTTATCTATCCTCATATCAGCCCTACATCTCTGCAGATGGAAAACCATGGGCAGACAGAGGCCACGTAGTGGTGGAAGCCTGGTTCGTCTCTCCCAGCCCAGTACCCTACTCACTGCACACAGGATCACACTTCCCCATGGACATGTGGGGCACTACAGTCCTGGCCACTACCCAGATAGCTCCATTACTCACCAAGGTGGGGAAGTAATCTTTTACATACTTCCGTAAGATCCAGGACCTGAAGGCCTGGATGTGCCTGCCTCTGTGCTGTGGAGAGTCTCGGTCCAGGTACCACCAGGTGGCCTGCGGGATAGTGAAGATCCAGAATCTTGTGAACAGGAGGCTTATGAAGACCACATAGCAGATAAAGGCTGGGAAGGGAAGCAGGAGCATTAGTGGGCACTAATGGCCAGGGTGAAGGATGCACTCTCCCCGTATGCCCAGCACTAGCAGCACTGTCCTGTCCAGCCCTCACCCCGGGGGGAACAGGTCAGCCTCCCCAGTACTCCAAGGAGGAGAAAATGCAGTCGAGGATGTGCCACACTGGGACCCTGGATTTGACACCAGGACTAACTCCAAACTCACTTGTTCCCACTGTGCCACACTGCCTCATTCACTCTGGTTTTCCCTTCCCTTTCCCTCCCTGTCTGTTAAGAAGTCTTTCTTTCCCAATTGCTCAATAAATTCCCAGTAGCCCTAGTGACTGCATAAATTGTTTCTAGTTATCATTCTTTGGGACCTCAGAGAAATGGAGACATTCTTTCTGCCCAGCCCTCCTTCTGTATACTTGCTGTCCATCTTTCTGTAGATAAATCCCACTAGATTCTTCCCTCTACTTAAACTTCTCATGACTTGGAGGCACAGTGCAAGCAACTCAGCCTGACATTCGGGCTCCTCAGGAAACTTGCTCCAGCCTACCTCATGCACAGGCCCCCTAGCTTCAGCTGCACTAAACGGCTCAGTGCTCCTCTGACGGCCTGAGCTCCTTCAACCTCTTAGCTTTTGCTCATGCAGTTTCCCCTGCCTGCCGTGCTCTTTCCTACTGAAGGAAGGTTGAAGAGGCCAACACCTGACTGGACTGTAGGTAGGGGGTACAGCAGGGCTAGGGCTGGGCTTGACAAGGAACTTCCATCTGATCTCTGATTCTCAGTCCCTACCACAGGCTAACCTGGTTTCATCTCAAGAGTCAGGTGCTATGATACCAGTGGAGCCTAATTTCCAGGGAATATTGCCCCTCCCTGACCCCATTCTCTCCTCCTGACACTGTGCAATCAAATTCCTTAAGAAGGTCAGCTTCCACTTCTATCCGTTTTGGAAGAAGTGTAGCTGGGCTCTTTCCTGGCATGCTTCCAGGAGGAAGGCACTCTGGACTCGGTCTGAACGTAGTAAAATACAGAATCTGGATAGAATAAGTTGAGGCTCGGGGTGGGGTGATTTGAGAGAATAACATTGAAACACATATATTACCACATGTAAAACAGGTGACCAATTCAAGTTTGATGAATGAAGCAGGGCACTCAAAGCTGATGCTCTGGGACAACCTAGAGGGATGGAGTAGGGAGAGAGGTGGGAGGGGGGTTCAGGATGGGGGGACACATGTGCACCCATGGCTTGATTGGGGGCAGGAGGAGAAGGGGACGACCGAGGATGAGATGGCTGGATGGCATCACATACTCGATGGACGTGAGTCTGAGTGACTCTGGGATATGGTGATGAACAGGGAGGCCTGGCGTGCTGCGATTTATGGAGTCGCAAAGAGTTGGACTTGACTGAGCGACTGAACTGAACTGAATCTAGATATTAGGGCAACTCCAAGCTCTGATGATAAAACGCCACAGGCTGCATGACCTCCTGCTAGGCAATGCATTAGATACTTTAATGCATAATCTCTTTTTATCCTCCTAGAAATCCTCCAAGGATAGAACTTGCTTTATTCCTGTTTGACAGCTGAGGTGTTAAACTCATCTCAGGGAGCTTAAGTAACTTGTTTAATGTCACATAGCTAGGCAGATCAGTGTCAGGTTATAAGCCCTGGGAATGTGCTTTTAGTCTCAAGGACATGTGGATGTGGGAGTCTCAGATGCCATGATTGGGCATGCCCAAATGTCTGTGAGGTGGTGGGCCACACTCCAAGCACCCTACTTCCCTCTCTCCTGCTATGCTAGAGGGCAGTGTCCTTCCTTCTAAGGAGGAAATAGGAGGCCCATCAACTTCCTCCCTCTGGTTCTGTCTGCTCAGCAAGCAGCTGTCATGTCTTCAGAGTCAGCTGGAGGCAGCAGCCCTATAACATTCCTGAAAACATTACCCCAAAGCCAGGGAAACTCTTGGCTGCCTGGACTCAGCTAAAAGTAACTGGGTGAATGGAGATAAACAGACTTCTCATTACAAGTTTTGCCATTGGAAGATATTTGGAATCCAAGAGGGGAGCAAATGAGATGACCACATAATTGAAAAGATGGTGTTAAATCTATGCACTAAAGCCCATGCCCATTATTTACAGGAAATTTCTTCAGGCTCTCCTTTGTAGCCTGATGATTGCTATTATACACAGTTCTAACAGACCTGCAGTGCATGTCCCTTATATCCATCTTCTCCAATAAGCCTTATGGAGATTGTCTTCTCAGAAGTAAAAACTCCTTCCTCTGGCATAGTAAAAGTCAAGTAGATCCTGACTCAAATCTCAGCTGTGTTACTCAAATGCAGGGTCATCTTTTGGAAATGATTTACCTTCTATAGGTCTCATTTTGTGATCAATACAATGAGGATGATAGTTTTTGCTTCCAAGGTTGTACGGACAACTGAAAAGCTGCATGTAAGTAGCCAATGCAGTGCCTGGCAGTAGGTGCTCAGTTATCAGTAATGGCAACTGGTCTTTACGCCCCTGGTACTCTTCTCATCTCAGATGCTTTGCATCTGGGTTACTTGCCTATATGTCCATTTCCCAGTGATAGAACCTGAACTCCAGGAGGACAAGGATGTGTCTGGCCCATTTCCATTCCCCTTCAGCCCAAGCCCAAGTCCCTTGCCCTGTAACCCAACTCCTCCCAGCATGGATTTTGGCTTACCCACAGCGCTGATGGGCCAGCAGTATGGATTAAGACCAAAATTGTATTGGAAAACACCACGGCTATAAAAGAGTGGAATGGAAGCTCCCATGATCTTCAGAATTTTGTTCCTGGAATCAGCGCAGTCAGGAGCCAGGGGAGTTCTCAATCTGGCCAAACATGCCATTCTCTCCAAAGGAGAAGATAGGCGCCAGAGTTGTCCTAGAGGGAGACGGGAGAGAGCATGTGGAGGGGCAAGAAGGCACAAGCTGGTCACTAGCTTCCTGCAGGGACATAGTGAGTGGGAGCTGGAGCAGAGGACAGAGTCGTGGACCAAACATAGGAGGCCTCGGGTGTCTCTCAGACCTGCTGCAGCCTTGCTTTATGACTCAAGCAGTTATTGCCTCCTCTTGGGGCCATCACCTCCCCATTACACCACGACAGGGAGACCAGAATGCTGCAGAGAGTCCTCTCTGATTTAAAACATCTGCAAACTTTCTTTAAAAATCTCTTCTGCCCCAGCTAGCTTATATTCCTAAAGAGTGCTTCAGGGTAAGAGAACAGCTTTAAGCTACTTCATAAGCTCCATTCTCACAGAAACCTTAGGTCTCAGGTCTAATGCCAACTGTGGGCATTATGACCCTTCACATCTAGTCCCTTTGATCACCAAGTCTCCCTTCTAGAATCTTCTCTGGGTATTTGGGCATGACACAATACATTTAGGGCTTGGTGGCTCAGATGGCAAAGAATGCCTGCAATGTGGGAGATGTGGGTTTGATCCTGGGTTGGGCAGATCCCCTGGAGGAAGGCAAGGCAACCAACTCTGGTATTTTTGCCTGGAGAATCTCCATGGAGGGAGGAGCCTGGTGGACTACAGTCCACAGGTTCACAAAGAATTGGACACTACTGAGTGACTAAGCATAGCACAGCACAGTACATCTATCACCAAGATAGAATCTTCACTGTGAGTGGACTGCATCTCTTGCCAAAATAGGATTTACATTCATCTCTCAGTCTTTCCAGCAAAATACAACCTTTGTCAACCTCCAGCTGAACTAAGAGCCTCTCCCTGATAACCGTGCATCAGGGCGAGCCTGATGAAGCCCTTGTTTCCACAGCCTGGCATCCAGTGACTCCTGGATGACCCCAGCAATGATGGACAGCAGGTTACTGCCTCCTTCCCTGCTCAGAATGTGAGCAGCACTCTCCCTGTCTGCTGAGACCAGCCCTGGGGAGAGAGGATGGTGGTTAGATACAGGATAAAGGGGGCAGGGACTGTGGGGGCAGGGGTGGTGTACCCTGGGCTCCCCTCTCCCAGCTGGGAGCTCCCTGAGGACTGGGACAGAGTCCTTTCTCTCCACACAACCCCTCACCAAGCTCATTGCTGGGCATAGAACTGTGGGAAGTGCTTCTTTATATTTAACCTCCTTTTCTAATATACATTCTCTTAGAGAAAGTTCTGATTGTTGGCAGCCCTTCCTAAAAACCCCCCTCATGTCTCTAGCCCTCATATACCTGGGCAATCCAACGGTTGGAAGACTTACCTGCTAACATGATGTAATCCCTGACCAAGGGGACCTGGAAAAACATGTTCAGTGTCATAAGATGTGGGCGGGTACCAGAGAAGATCGAGGAGAAGCCTGTGCCCTCCGTGCACAGGTTGGTAACAGTTCCAATGCCCATGACCCCATGGGGGTGGTAGGCAGCGAGGTAGTTCCAGGAGGGGTCCAGCTCGGCAGTCTTGACCAGCTGCAGGGATGGCGGCCTGGTGAATCGGGGCTCCACCTCATGTCTTCCCTGGTCTCTGTTCTGACTTTCTGTGCTGACCTCTTCTATGTCTCCCCTGTGCCCAAGTGCTATCACATCCCCATGGGAGTGCCCTGAGATTAGAGATGCCTATCTGAGGATCCTTGTCCCCACTGCAGGCCTGGAGCAGAAGAGATGCTCTGGGAGACTGTGGAATGAAGAGGGAGAGAGAGCAGACTCATGAATGGATGAAGCCGATTCAGCCCACCTGGGAAGGAAGCCTCCTGCCCAAGGCAGAGGTAGGACCCCTGGCAGGGTGACGGGGACACAAGCCTCTGTCCTATGTGAAGAGAGACCTTGTCCCAGGCAGAGCCCGCCCAGGATGAAGGCGGCATCAGAGGAGGGAGTGAGCATCTCTCCAAGGACTGTGGCAGCTGGGGTTCTGTCCCAGGTGGAAGGCTGGACCCCTGAGTCGCTGTGACTCAGTATAAGAGACCCCAGGGTGCTGAAGGTAGGTAGGGGCTGGGAGGAAGGGCAAGAAGCCTCTAGGGATGCCCGCAGGTGTGGGTGGGGAGGGGGGCCAGGGAGCTGTCCTGCCAAGTCTGCAGCACTTCCTGACACCAGGTCACAGCCTGCCCGCAGCACTGCGCCCCTGCTCAGGCCTTGGCCTATGTAGACACTGCTGCTCCGGGATAATGAAATCTTCCCAAAGCCCAGCTCCTGGGCTTATCATCAGCATGAGGTGGAGGCAACTTGTCCTAGGGGAAGCACTGCCACCTGATTCTCCACTAGCTCTCTCTCTACTGGCCGTTTGGCGCTACTGCCCCTCCTGTGGATATGGCAATGCCAAAATACTTCTTTAGGAAGGCCATAGGGTATACTTAGAAAGATCCAGTACTCTAAAATAGTTTTCTAAATTTACTTATAATGCTACCAATAGACTTTAGGTAACAAATCAGTAAGAACTGAAAGAAGTTCAGAAATACATGCTCCTGTGACACAGAGTGCAGAGGCTTATGAATGCAGGGGAGCACCAACAGAGAGGGGCTCCCTACCTGGGACCATGAACATGTTGTCCTCCCCAAGATCCCTGAAGGACCTGTACTATAAATATGTGTGAGCCTGTTGAAGGGTCTCCTGGGAGGTGAAGAAGTGCAGTCACTCAGTCGTGACCGACTCTTTGCGACCCCATGGACTGTAGCCTACCAGGCTCCTCGGTCCATAGGATTTTCCAGGCAAGAGTACTGGAGTGGGTTGCCATTTCCTTCTCCAGGGGATCTTCCCGACCCAGGGATTGAACCTGGATCTCCTGCATTGTAGGCAGACGCTTTACTGTCTGAGCTACCAGGGGGTGGTTAGGTCTAAAATCTGAAGGCCAAATCCCCACTCTTGCAGGCCCCCAGCCCAGGCCAGGTGAGGCAAAGTGCATGTCATCTCTCTCTCTGCTGGCTACTTTGTGCCCCTGCCCCTCCAGTGGATATGGCGATGCCTTAAGACTCCAGTGGACAACAATCCTGAACACTGTGTAGGTGGAATTTCTGCAAATCAAGTTTGATGTCCCACCACTGTCAATAGTTTTAGGGCTGAGAAATCCCCTTGGAACCTCATGAAGGAAGGAGCAGAAAGGGGGTGCAAAGGACAGGCACAGAATTGCTCAGCATCATTTTTTTCCCAGTCATGCATTTGACAGTAACTCCGGTTGTAGAGAGCCAGATGCTGTTCCGAGGTTTCCAGGATGACCTGATGTCTCATGGAATCCACACAACCCAATGATGTATGCTCTATCATCTCTACATATGAAGAAATGGAGGCTCAGAAAGGCTATTTTACTATACTCAGTAAGGTGTGCAGTAGGTAGGTTGCACACATGGTATTAGAACTTTTTCTGTCCAGGCCCAAAGAATACACTGCATATATTTCTTCTCTCCTGTGTGCAGAGGACAGCTGCCTGCCCTGGCCTGGCACTGTTTCCCTTCTGCCTTCCCTACCTTATCTGGTCAACGAACCATCCTTTCCTCTCTGATTACAAACTGAGTTTATTCTCTCTGTGAAAAAGGAAAGAGCAGAATGGAGATGGTCAAATCAGTAAGTTTTCTTCCATCAGGACTGATCTTTGGGTCCATGGTCAGGACTTCACAATGGCCATGAGGAGCCCTGAGTCAGAGAATCAGAGGCACTCAGAGTAGGAGGGAGCAGACTGCTTAGGGGATACATGGAGAAACTGAGATCAGAATAGGAAAGGCTTTCCAAGAACGCATACCATACCCAGATGCAACGGGATAGAACCTGAGAACCAGTTCAGGGCTCTCTGTTTTGGTTTCTACCCCAAAATGCACTAATTGTAAAACTAGTAAAAGAACTTCCTGTGTGACCTTGGTCACACCTTCCTCTCTCCTGGGTGCTTGTCTCCTTATATGATGAACTGGAAGGCCAGAAGTTCTCTAAGGACATGAGTTTATTACCTGCACCCTCAAGCATGGCTGCTGAGAGGTACAGGTAAGTTACATATGTGTGTCACCTAGATGGCCCACAAGACTCCTTCAAATCCTGTTCATTTATCTATCCTCATATCGGCCCTACATCTCTGCAGATGGAAAACCATGGGCAGACAGAGGCCACGTAGTGGTAGAAGCCTGGTTTGTCTCTCCCAGCCCAGTACCCTACTCACTGCACACAGGATCACACTTCCCCATGGACATGTGGGGCACTACAGTCCTGGCCACTACCCAGATAGCTCCATTACTCACCAAGGTGGGGAAGTAATCTTCTACGTACTTCCGTAAGATCCAGGACCTGAAGGCCTGGATGTGCCTGCCTCTGTGCTGTGGAGAGTCTTGGTCCAGGTACCACCAGGTGGCCTGCGGGATAGTGAAGATCCAGAATCTTGTGAACAGGAGGCTTATGAAGACCACATAGCAGATAAAGGCTGGGAAGGGAAGCAGGAGCATTAGTGGGCACTAATGGCCAGGGTGAAGGATGCACTCTCCCCGTATGCCCAGCACTAGCAGCACTGTCCTGTCCAGCCCTCACCCCGGGGGGAACAGGTCAGCCTCCCCAGTACTCCAAGGAGGAGAAAATGCAGTCGAGGATGTGCCACACTGGGACCCTGGATTTGACACCAGGACTAACTCCAAACTCACTTGTTCCCACTGTGCCACACTGCCTCATTCACTCTGGTTTTCCCTTCCCTTTCCCTCCCTGTCTGTTAAGAAGTCTTTCTTTCCCAATTGCTCAATAAATTCCCAGTAGCCCTAGTGACTGCATAAATTGTTTCTAGTTATCATTCTTTGGGACCTCAGAGAAATGGAGACATTCTTTCTGCCCAGCCCTCCTTCTGTATACTCGCTGTCCATCTTTCTGTAGATAAATCCCACTAGATTCCTCCCTCTACTTAAACTTCTCATGACTTGGAGGCACAGTGCAAGCAACTCAGCCTGACATTCAGGCTCCTCAGGAAACTTGCTCCAGCCTACCTCATGCACAGGCCCCCTAGCTTCAGCTGCACTAAACGGCTCAGTGCTCCTCCGACGGCCTGAGCTCCTTCAACCTCTTAGCTTTTGCTCATGCAGTTTCCCCTGCCTGCCTTGCTCTTTCCTACTGAAGGAAGGTTGAAGAGGCCAACACCTGACTGGACTGTAGGTAGGGGGTACAGCAGGGCTAGGGCTGGGCTTGACAAGGAACTTCCATCTGATCTCTGATTCTCAGTCCCTACCACAGGCTAACCTGGTTTCATCTCAAGAGTCAGGTGCTATGATACCAGTGGAGCCTAATTTCCAGGGAATATTGCCTCTCCCCGACCCCATTCTCTCCTCCTGACACTGTGCAATCAAATTCCTTAAGAAGGTCAGCTTCCACTTCTATCCGTTTTGGAAGAAGTGTAGCTGGGCTCTTTCCCGGCATGCTTCCAGGAGGAAGGCACTCTGGACTCGGTCTGAATGTAGTAAAATACAGAATCTGGATAGAGTAAGTTGAGGCTCACAGATGTTCATTTCCCACAGAGCACCTGTGATGTGCCAGGTGCTGGTGGTATAATCATGAACAGCAGACAAAAATGCCTGCCCTCCTGGAGCTGACTATCTCAAATCCAGAGGATGGAGAAAGGATGCCACTGGGAAAGATGGTCAGGATTTGACTTCAATTTTATTTACTGAGTTGAAAGAGACACATGTACCCCGAAGTTCATTGCAGCATTGTTTACAATAGCTGGGACGTGGAAGCTACCTAGATATCCATTGGAAGATGAATGGATAAGGAATCTGTGGTACATATACACAATAGAATATTACTCAGCTATTAAAAAGAACACATTTGAGTCAGTTCAACTGAGGTGGATGAAATTGGAGCTTATTATACAATGAGAAGTAAGTCAGAAAGAGAAACACCAATACAGTATGTGAATGCATATATATGGAATTTAGGAAGACGGTAATGACGACCCTGTATGCAAGACAGCAAAAGAAACACAGATGTAAAGAACTTTTGAACTTTCAGGGAGAAGGCGAGGGTGGGGTGATTTGAGAGAATAACATTGAAACACATATATTACCACATGTAAAACAGGTGACCAGTTCAAGTTTGATGAATGAAGCAGGGCACTCAAAGCCTATGCTCTGGGACAACCCAGAGGGATGGAGTAGGGAGAGAGGTGGGAGGGGGGTTCAGGATGGGGGGACACATGTGCACCCATGGCTGATTCATGTCGATGTGTGGCAAAAACCACCACAATATTATAAAGTAATTAGCCTCCAATTAAAATAAATAAATTAATTTAAATTATTTATTTATTTATTTAACTACAAATGTTTAATTTGAAGAAAACAATGACCCAGTTAGATCTCTGCCCTGGGGAAAAATTAAAAATCTGTTTTGGTTTTTCGCCAGGGTCCAGCCCCCGCAGGATCCCAAAGGAGAAACGGCGTCGGCGATTGTGATTGATATATAGAGAGATAGATAAGAATGTTGCAGATAAGAAAATAGAGAAGAGAAGAGGCTGATGTTCCTTGGTTTATACAGAAAATCAATAAAGTCTCAAGACAAGAGACTTGCACCCTCTATGTGAGGCCGCAGGTGCCCTCCCGGTCTCCCGAGGGAGTGAAGGCGCAGGGCGCCTTCCCGTTCAGGTCTTAGAAACCCAGGCAAATAAGTAGACACGGCGGACTTCTGTACTCCAGATGAGAGCTAGCCTGAAAGAGAGAGTAAGAGGAGGAAAATGATTGACACAAGGAGATCAAGCTGCTTTGATGAGCAAGATCCATAGCTTTATTTTTAAACGGTACTTATATACTTTTTTGTACAGAGAGGGAAATGAAAGATGCAAGGTCATACAGAGTCTCCAGGGATATATGAAATTATAAAAAAAAAATTTGTACATAGCGGGAAATGAAAGATGCAAGGTCATACAGAGTCAGCCCAACATTCCAGCAGTTGTGCCCTTATCGAAACCATGATTTTTTCTTCATAGCTTTCCCACAAATGATGTTGTGTACAGTATCTTCTGGCCTTGGGGGCCTGTGAACATATTATGACCCTCTTTTGATAAAGGCTGCTCAACCAGAGAACTTCTATAAAAAAAAAATTTGTACATAGCGGGAAATGAAAGATGCAAGGTCATACAGAGTCAGCCCAACATTCCAGCAGTTGTGCCCTTATCGAAACCATGATTTTTTCTTCATAGCTTTCCCACAAATGATGTTGTGTACAGTATCTTCTGGCCTTGGGGGCCTGTGAACATATTATGACCCTCTTTTGATAAAGGCTGCTCAACCAGAGAACTTCTTTTCCCTCAAAGTGTTTTTTCTTTATATTTCTAATCTATGTCAGCCTCAGAAAAATGCCAAACAGAGTTACGTTTTTCACAGAGCAAAGGTGCAGTGAGTTACAAGAAAGAACCAGTTAGCTCAAAAGTCTGATATGGTTAAATTCAAGGCTACACTTGTTTTTCTTACATTCTCACTATGTTAACTAATGCATCCCCAGGTGCACAGTGGATAAGAGATATGGGAACTTAGCAACAAGCATTGGCCCAAAAATGAAATCCTACACCAGCACTAGCACTACTCTAATAACTTTTAACTCTTTCAAAGGTTCTGTGTTTTAGGCTTTCCGTGCTTCTCACAGTTGGGAGGCTGTAAATAATTGTATGCATAGCTGCAAGAGTTTGGATATACCTGCCAAGCAAGCTAGAATGCTAACAGAGGGGGTTTGATCTGAAATATTTCTCTCATGTCCAGGAGACTTATTAGCTATAGCCCTAAGTTGATTTTCTCCAGTGAAAGGTGGTCAGCGTTAGCCCCCCATTAATGTCAGAGGAGTTGGTGAAAGTCATGAAATAGTAAAACAGACAGATTCTGGTTTTGGGGTAGATGCTCGAGAAAGCCTAGGGAGCCCCTTGAGTTCTGAAGCCTTGCTTAACAATTCTCTTCCACATGAACTTGTCATGGGTAGGATCTCCCATGGTGGCTCCCAGCAATTTTACACTCTGCTGCCCATAATTCCAATAGCTGTAATCTTTGCAGCTCTGCTTCTTTTGTTTGACATTTCCATCAGCTCTTACTCCTTGTGCCTTGTTGACTCTTGGATTTAGTTATTTGTGATTGTGAGCTCATCTAACTTGGAACTTTATCAGTAGACACTTTCAAGCTTTTAATATAAAGTTTATTCCTTGAGATATTATTTGTGATTGCTTCTACCAAGTGCCTAGGAGAACTACCAACATGGACTAATTTTAAATTATTGAGCTTGGGTCTTTTTTTTTTTTAACAACAAAACATGCTGGATATAGACTCCAACAGTGTAAGTACAGCCTTGTATTAACAGAAACTGAAAGGTTTTTTTTTTTGCTTCAGTTCAGTTCAGTTACTCAGTCGTGTTGGACTCTCTGCAGCCCCATGGACTGCAGCATGCCAGACTTCCCTGTCCATTACCAACTCCCAGAGCTTACTCAAACTCATGTCCATTGAGTCAGTGATGCCATCCAACCATCTCATCCTCTGTCATCCCTTTTTCCTCCTGCCTTCAATCTTGCCCAACATCAGGGTCTTTTCAAATGAGTCACTTCTTCTCATCAGTTGGCCAAAGTATTGGAGTTTCAGCTTCAGCATCAGTCCTTCAGTAAGTATTCAGGACTGATTTCTTTAGGATGAATTGGTTGGATCTCCCTGCAGTCCAAGGGACTCTCAAGAGTCTTCTCCAGCACCACAGTTCAAAAGCATCAATTCTTTGGCGCTCAGCTTTCTTTATAGTCTAACTCTCACACCCATACATGGCTACTGGAAAAACCATAGCTTGGACTAGACAGACCTTTGTTGGCAAAATAATGTCTCTGCTTTTTAATATGCTGTCTAGGTTAGTCATAACTTTTCTTCCAAGGATCAAGCGTCTTTTAATTTCATGGCTGCAGTCACCATCTGCAGTGATTTTGGAGCCCCCCAAAATATAGTCTGACAATGTCTGTTTCCATTGTTTCCCCATCTGTTTGCGATGAAGTGATGGGACCAGATGCCATGATCTTAGTTTTCTGAATGTTGAGCTTTAATCCTACTTTTTTACTCTCCTTTCACTTTCATCAAGAGGCTCTTTAGTTTTTCGCTTTCTGCCATGAAAGTGGTGTCCTCTGCATATCTGAGGTTATTGATATTTCTCCCGGCAATGTTGATTCCTGCTGTGCTTCATCTGGCCCAGCATTTCTCATGATATAAGAGAATTTATCTGCATATAGGTTAAATAAGCAGGGTGACAGTATACAGCCTTGATATACTCCTTTCCTGATTTGGAACCAGTCTGTTGTTCCATGTCCAGTTCTAACTGTTGCTTCTTGACCTGCGTACAGATTTCTCAGGAGGCAGGTCAGGTGGTCTGGTATTCCCAGCTCTAAGAATTTTCCACAGCTTTTTGTGATCCACACATTCAAAGGCTTTGGCGTAGTCAATAAAGCAAAAGTAGATATTTTTCTGAAACTGTCTTGCTTTTTCGATGACCCGTCGGATGTAAATGATTTGATCTCTCATTCCTCTGCCTTTTCTAACCAGCTTGAACATCTGGAAGTTCAAGGTTCATGTACTGTTGCTTCCATTACATTAAGTCCAAAACAGGATGTATTTCCGGTATCTACTTATTTAGGGCAGAAGTTCTGTTTTGTTTATACTTTAAGGGTGTGACCCTCAGTCTTTAGTACTCCAGTCTTCATGCAGGATTCTTCCACAGTGCTCTAAAACCCAGGCACTAGGCCACCCAAGTTCACATTCACCTCCATTCAGACTCCAGCTCCACAGGTTACTTCTGTAGTTTTATGCTTTCTCATTGTTTTGGGCACTGAAAAATTCTTTTCTCTGAGCCCTGCTACTCATTAAAAAGAATTTTATAATCTAGTATTTTTACTTGGAGGAGTTTCTGTGAACATCTACCCTACATTTGAAACAGTGTATGCTATATTGCTCAGTTCAGTTCAGTCACTCAGTCATGTCCGATGCTGCGACCCCATGAATCGCAGCATGCCAGGCCTCCCTGTCCATCACCAACTCCTGGAGTTAGCCAAACTCATGTCCATCGACTCGGTGATGCCATCCAGCCATCTCATCCACTGTCATTCCCTTCTCCTCCTGCCCCCAATCCCTCCCAGCATCAGGATCTTTTCCAATGAGTCAACTTTTCGCATGAGGTGGTCCAAGTATTGGAGTTTCAGCTTCAGCATCAGTCCTTCCAATGAACACCCAGGACTGATCTCCTTTAGTAGAGAGGGTATGCAAATTGCCTAAGCTCACACAGCAAGCTAGTAGGATGGGACCTGGCATTCAGTTCTACTGTTTTGGCTCCATCATGCTCCCACCATTCATTCATTCAACAAACATTCATTGACCTCAACCCTTCTAGGATCTGGAAACACAGCTGAGAACAAGACCAACTGTTTGAATGGAACTTACCTTCCTGTGTGAGGTGTGAGAGTTACGGAGAAGAGGAAAGGAAGCAGAGTGAACAACTAACCCACTGGAAACTATTGGTACCTATGCCCTGAGGTCATGGTGACAGCCCCTAGTTGACCTCTCTGGCCACTTCTTTGCCCCTCCCACAAATCCATACTTTACATTCAGTGTTAACCAGCTGTCCAATGTAAGTATGGGGTTCACTCCCCCACTGAAAGCCCTTAATCTCCTGTCAGCCTTTAAATCCTTCCCAGAAGATCCATCTCCTACTATGGAAAGAGGTTCCTTCTTTCCACCTACCCTCAGCCTCCCTAGACCAGGGGAGGCAATCATTTACCTAAAGGGACAGACTGTAAATGTTTTAGACTTTGCCACTCAGCTCAAAAGGCAACTTGGAGGATATTACATAGACACAAGATCATGTAGAATGTAAAAACCATTCTTATCTCATGGGCTGTGCAAATACAAAAATAACCAGTCACCTGGGTTNCAGCCTCCCTAGACCAGGGGAGGCAATCATTTACCTAAAGGGACAAATTGTAAATGTTTTAGACTTTGCCACTCAGCTCAAAAGGCAACTTGGAGGATATTACATAGACACAAGATCATGTAGAATGTAAAAACCATTCTTATCTCATGGGCTGTGCAAATACAAAAATAACCAGTTACCTGGGTTTTGTTCATGGGGCATAATTTGGTGACCCCTCATGTAGACTGGGGCTACTCCTTGCCATCATCAGTCTACCCCCTAAACCTTCGACAGAGTAGAAACCCCAAATGCAGCCACAGGGACCTGTACCCAAAGACTGAACCTTGTCCCTCCTGTACCTAAAGCCTCCTGGAGGTCCTCTTTGACCCCAGGATAAGGGACAAGGTACACGCTCCTGACACTGGTGGGCTCATGTCCTCTTTCTCAACTTCCCTCCCTCTAGCTCCAGGTCCAGGGCTACTTGACCTCCCTGTGCTGTTCCTGATACTCCCAGGTCCCGGGCTGGGCTGGGGATGGGCACAGCTGGTCGGACACACTCCTGCTCACAAAGCTCCCCCAAGGCCAGGTGAGAAAGATGTCCCTCATCCCCATGATCCCCAGGTGTCAGTCTACCTGGTTCTGGACCCCCAGTGCCTTTCATCCAGGAGCCAAGGGACTTGTCCCCTGCCCTAGGGTAACCCTCCTCCCCATGCTCCACACCTCCTCCCACACCCTCAGCCCTTTCTCCTCCCTCTGCCTCCTTCCCTTTCTTCCTTTGGAAGCAGAGGGGCCCAGACTTACAGTCTTGGTTATCTAGGCACTCAACTTCTCTGCTCGTCTGTGTAATGAGGGCAATCAAGGATATTTAAAATGTCTAATGATCCTTAGTGGAGAAGGAAATGGCAAACCACTCCAGTACTCTTGCCTAGAAAATCCTATGGACGGAGGAGCTTGGTGCAGGCTACTGTCCATAGGATCCAAAGGGTCGGGCACGACTGAGCGACTTCGTGTAGGGGCTTCCCTGATAACTCAACAGATAAAGATGAGTGCCCAATCCAACCCAGCCCCAATGCCTCCCTGCCCATGCTTGGCAAGGACCTCTTTCCCAGGAGAATTCTTTGAACCCACTATCCTAGACCCAGGTAGAGATGGAGGGAAAAAATGCATTTGCTTCCTTAGGCAATGCTTTATCTGCCAGATCATTTTTGTCAAATCTTGCCCATTTCTTGGCAGGTGAAGCACCAAGTATAGTGCAATCCTGTCCTCTTCATACCTTCCCAGCAATAAACAGTTGTCTTCTTTCTCTTGCCAGATCACTGTTCCCCTCCACAAATATGCAGTAATAGCTTCTATCAAAAATCTCTTGGCCCCACCATCTCCTCCATCTTGTACCCTATTCCTCAGCTCACCTGCATAGCACAACTCATGGAATAACTGTCTGTATTCCATACCCTCCCCTTCCATTCTGTCCTCCCTCCTCTGGACTTCAGACGTCACTGCTCCATGGAACTGCTCTTGACAAGTTCACCAGTGGTCTCCATGCTGCTGAATCCAGTGGTCAATTCTCAGCTCTCATCTTGACCTCTTAGCAGCCTCAGACACAGCTAATCCCTCCCTCCTCCTTGAAACCATTTGATCTGTGGATACCACACTCTCCTGGTTTCCCTCTTGCCCCTCTGGCTACCCCTGGATATCCACAGTGGTTCTTATCCTTCACCAGGCTAAGTGTTTGAGGGCCCTCCTCCCCCTCTCAGCCATTGGACCCTCCCTCCTTTGCAGAGACCTCATCCAGACTCATGGCCTTGGAGTCTGTCTATAGGATGAACACTTCCAAACTGCATCTCCAGCCTGACTTCCCTCTGAGCTCCAGACTTGACTAGGTAGTTGGGTACTTGATATCCTCCCTGGTAATCTCAGCACCTCCATCATAGCCTGAATAAAACTGAACTTGACCTTCCCTCTCCTGCCCAGACCCGCTTTTCCTCTGCTCTTTGTCATCTCAGGAAAGGGGACTCAATGACCTGGTTCCTCAGACCAAAACCTTAGAGTCACTCTGGACTATTTCTTTCCCTTTCCATTCCCCTCTCTCAGCCTGTTCTCCTAAATCTCTCCTTTAAAATGTACACTTTGAATTGAAATATATCAAACATACAGGAAAAGGCACAAACACTAAGTGTAGGAGTGAGACATTGTCCCAGAGTGAACATACTGGTGTGATCTTCGCTCTGATTGACAAATAACACCTTGTCCATCACTCCTTGCCCCAAACTTCACACAGCCTTGTCTCTGTTTTGAGCTTTATAATAAGTGAGTCTTACATAGTATGCCTTTTGGAACTGACTCTTTTGGCTCAAGATTATATTTTGAGTCATCCAAATTGTGTGTATTTGTGGTACGTTTGTTCTCATGAACACATAGGACTTCACTATGTGAATAAGCCACAATTCTTTTATTTTACTATTGATGATTTTTGTGTGTTTTTGTTTCTGGCTATTGCAAATTGTGCAGCTGAAGACTTTCTTTTCTGTTTTTCTTTTTCAAATTTATCTGAGAAACAGTTGACATACGTTATTGTAGAAACATAAGGTATCCAGTATTATGGTGTGATTTACAAATGTTGTGACGTGACTACCACAATAAATTTCACTATTATCCATCATCTTACATACTACAATAAAAAAAAGAAAAGAATTCTCCTTATGATGAGAGCTCTTAGGGTCTACTGACTTCCCAACTCTCCTATGTATTACGCAGTAATAGGGGCATTTTGTTCATGACTTTGATTCACATTTCCATACATTTCTGTTGAATGAGTCCCCAGGAATAGGACAGCCATATCTCTTTTTATAAAACCACATATTTCCCAAAGTGATTATACAAATTTACACCCACAAAGCCTCACGTGAGATTTCCAATTGTCCCACATCCTCCTTAACATTTCAGTCATTGTAGTGAGTATGTGGGGACACTTCATTGTGCTTACTGTGGTTTTCTAGCCTGAGAGGTGGAGCACATTTCAATTTATTTACGGACCATTTGAATAACATTTTATGACAAGTTCATGCTCGAGTCTTTTGCTGATTTATATATCTCTTGCATGGGAAAGTTGCTTCCCACCCCTACAGCCAGCCTCTTCGGTCGACTCTAACGCCAGTGTTCTCACTGGTTTCTTTCTCTGCACCCTTTCTCCCTCCCACAGTCTTAACAGCTGGAGGGACTGTTAGGTCAAAGCATATGTAACTGCATGAGCTGGGGAGGAGCAGTGCCAGGCTTTTCCCAAAACAGCAGCACCAGTTTACACTCTCACCAGAAATGTATATGAGATCCCTTGGATGCACATCTTCTCTGGCCCTTGGTGTGGACAGACTTCTAACTATTTATTTGTGTGATTTGATAAGGCAATGGCACCCCACTCCAGTACTCTTGACTGGAAAATCCCATGGACGGAGGAACCTGGTGGGCTGCAGTCCATGGGGTCGCTAAGAGTCGGACACAACTGAGCAATTTCACTTTCACTTCTCACTTTCATGCATTGGAGAAGGAAATGGCAACCCACTCCAGTGTTCTTGCCTGGAGAATCCCAGGAACAGGAGAGTCTGGTGGGCTACCGTCTATGGGGTCGCAGAGAGTTGGACACGACTGAAGCAACTTAGCAGTAGCAATAGCAGTAGAGTGATATTGAGTCGGGATCTTGATTTGCATTTCCTCATCATGAATGTTGAACATGTCTTTATTTGGAAGCATTTCCTCTCAGTGTAAACTCCTTAATTTTTGCTAGTTCCCTATAGTGTTGTTTGTCTGTACATATTGTGAATCTCTTTTTCAATATCTAGCTTTGTTTTAAGGTATCACTGCAAGACAAACCATTTAAAATTTTAATATACTCATATTTGTCAGCTTTTCAAACATAGACATTGCTTACTTTGATATGAAAAAATCAAGTAATGCTGAAAATGTGCACAATTGCACTCATCTCACACACTAGCAAAGTAATGCTCAAAATTCTCCAAGCGAGGCTTCAACGGAACATGAACTGAGAAATTCCAGATGTTCAAGCTGGATTTAGAACAGGCAGAGGAACCAGAGATCAAATTGCCAACATCCGTTGGATCATCGAAAAAGCAAGAGAATGCCAGAAAAACATCTACATCTGCTTCATTGACTATGCTAAAGCCTTTGACAGCTCTTCCGGGGACGGCATCTAGAGGCATTCAGGATGGTGCAGCGTCTGACCTACCGTCATAGGCTGTCCTACAATACAGCCTCTAACAAAACCAGGCTGTCCCGAACCCCTGGTAATAGAATTGTTTACCTTTATACCAAGAAGGTTGGGAAAGCACGCATGTGGTGTGTGCCCAGGCCGACTTAGAGGGGTTCGTGCTGTGAGACCAAAAGTTCTCATGAGGTTGTCTAAAACAAAGAAACATGTCAGCCGAGCATATGGTGGTTCCATGTGTGCTAAATGTGTCTGCGACAGGATCAAGCGCGCTTTCCTTATTGAAGAGCAGAAGATCGTTGTGAAAGTATTGAAAGCACAAGCACAGAGTCAGAAAGCTAAATAAAAAATGAACCATTTTTTGAGTAAAAAAAAATAAAAATAAAAATAAAGCCTTTGACAGTGTGGATCACAACAAACTGTGGAAAATTCTTAAAGAGTTGGGAATACCATACTTGCCTCCTGAGAAATCTGTATGCAGGTCAAGAAGCAATGGTTAGAATGGGACACGGAACAACAACTAGTTCCAAATTGGGAAAGGAGTACATCAAGGCTGTATATTGTCACCCTGCTTATTTAACTTATATACAGAGTACATCATAGGAAATGCCAGACTGGATGAAGCACAAGCTGGAACCAAGATTGCCAGGAGAAATATTAATAACCTCAGATATGCAGAAGATACCATCCTTATGGCAGGAAGTAAAGAGGAACTAGAGAGCCTCTTGATGAAAGTGACAGAGGAGAGTGAAAAAGCTGGCTTAAACTCAACATTCCAAAAATTAAAATCATGGCATCCAGTCCTATCACTTCATGGCAAATAGATGGGAATACAATGGAAACGGTAACAGACTATTTTCTTGGGCTCCAAAATCACTGCAGATGGTGACTGCAGCCATGAAATTAAAAGAGGCTTGCTTCTTGGAAGGAAAGCTACAACAAACCTAGACAGCATATTAAAAAGCAGAAACATTATTTTGCTGACAAAAGTCCATCTAGTCAAGGCTATGGTTTTTCCAGTGGTCGTGTGTGGGTGTGAGAGTTGGGCCATAAAGAAAGCTGAGGGCCGATGAATTGCTGCTTTTGAACTGTGGTGGTGGAGAAGACTCTTGAGAGTCCCTTGGACTGCAAGAAGATCCAACTAGTCAATCCTAAAGGAAATCAATCCATTGGAAAGACTGATGCTGAAGCTGAAGCTCCAATTTTTTGGCCACTTAATGTGAAGAACCAATTCATTGGAAAAGACTCTGATGCTAGGAAAAGATTGAAGGTAGAAGGAGAAAGGGAGAACAGAGGATGAGATGGTTGGATGGCTCACTGATGCAATGGACATAAGTTTGAGCAAGCTCCACGAGTTGGTGATGGACAGGAAAGTGTGGCTTGCTGCAGTCCTTGGGGTTGCAAGGAGTCAGACACAACTGAGCAACTAAACCAAACCTACCTAAAAGACACTGAGAATTATTTTCTAAGTTCTTTTCTTTAAGCCCACAGTAATATCTTGGTGTTTCAATCCAGGTAACTTCCCATACTGAGCCCCTATACTAAGTTTTTTTCATGCTTTATTTCCCTTTTAAATGAAAACATAGAATATGGCATTAAAAGATGTGTGAAAAAGAAAATCCAAAACACTTTTTTCTCAGAAGAAACAACTTCTCCATTGAGAATTTAATATTGCTTTTCACACATAAATATTTAATCATCTGGATGTTTATATAATTATATAGTATGAGTTAGTTTTCACTTATCCTTTAACACTGGGGAACTTTCTGAGCAGTCCTATTTGTTAAATACCTCTCCCATCCCCAGTGATATAATGTGCCACCTTTGTTGTATAAAATCCCATGGACGGCAGAGCCTGGTAGGCTACTGTCCATGGGGTCACAAAGAGTCGGACACGACTGAGCGACTTCACTTTGTTGTATAAAAGAATTCAACAATACCTGGACTATGTCAGGGTTTTTATTCTCATTCATTGGTCAATTTATGCATCTATGCGAATGCCACACCCCCTTATCTGGGAGGGCAAGCTTCCTGGTTTTTCTATCTTAGACATGTCCAAGATATGAGGCTTCCCTGGGATCTAGTGACTAAGACTCTTGGCTTCCAAAGCAGGTGGCCTGGGTTCCATCCCTGGTTGGAGAACTAGATCCCACATGCCACAACTAGGAGTTCACTTGAGACAACTAAAGCTCTCATGCCACAAAGAAGACTGGCGATCCCATGAGTCGTGCCGCCAAATAAATAAATAAATATTTTAAAAGGTTTACTTAGCACTTCCAAGATTTAATTAGCAATTGATTTTTCCAAGTGTGTTTTAGGGTCTGAAGTTCTGTGTCTCTATAGGAGGTTTTCTGAGAGATTGTATTCTTGTATTTAAGGGCTTCCCTGGTGGTGCAGAGGTTAAAGCATCTTCCTGGAATGTGGGAGACTTGGGTTTGATCCCTGGGTCAGGAAGATCCCCTGGAGAAGGAAATGGCAACCCACTCCAGTATTCTTGCCTGGAGAATCCCATGGATGGAGGAGCTTGGTGGGCTACAGTCCACGGGTCGCAAAGGGTCGGACACAACTGAGTCACTTCACTTTCACTTTTAAAATTCTAATAATTCTTCTTGGAATTTACATTCATAGAATGTTGAATTCAGAGATCATTTTCAGGAAATATATATGTGAATAAAAGAGAAAGAATAGATGAGTTAAATTTCCAGGCCTTAAAATCTAGCAAAAGTGTAACAAAGAAGCCCAAAAGAAAACACAAGGAGGAAAATATTAAAGACAAAAAATCAGATATTAATGAGACAGAGATTTTTAAAAAGAATAAATCTAATTAATGAATTAAATTTTGGTTTCTAAACATTTTAAATAAGTAATATAATCAAGAGTAAAAAGGGCATCCCACGTAGTTCAGTGGTTAGGAGTATGTACATCGACACAGGAGATAGGGGTTCAGTTCTTGGTCCAGGAAGACTGCATGTGCCAAAGGGCAACTAAGCCAGTGTACCACAACTACGGAGCCCACACGTGCGCCTTAGGGCCTATGCTCCACAGCAAGAGAAGCCACCACAAGAAGCCTGTGCACTTAAAGCCCGCACATAGCAATGAGGACCCAGTGCAGCCAGAAATAAATTTAAAAATTATTAAAAAAAAAAAAAAGGGACAAATCACATGTATACAAAATAAGAAAGATAATGGAGTTATAACTGAAACAGAGAAATTTTAAAATTCCAAAAAACTACGTGGCAAACTTCCATTTAAATAAATTTTCATATTTATATGAGATTCATAGGTTGAAGGGAAATTCAGTTTACCAAACGGATCCAGTTAAGGTTAGATAGGTAAAACAGAACAATTTGCATAGAAGAAACAGAAGAATTTCCCCACAAAATAGCACCAGGCCAAGATGGTTTCATGTAATAATTTCACCAAATCTGTTAAGACTAAATAGCCCCACTGCTCCATGACTTGTTTGAAAGTTTATAAAATGAAGAAAAACTTCCAATTTCTTCCTCCTATAGCAAGTAGCACGTTGATATTTAAACTCAATTTTTCAGAAAGAAGTACAAAAAAAGAGAAGCAATTAAGCAATTACTGAATTGCTGAATATTAAGACAAAATATATTAATAATATTAAAATGTTCTTTTAGAAAATATTAAAAAACAAAATTCACACTATCAAATACTATGAAAAGATTGGTTTAGGGAAACCATCACCATAGTACATCAGATAAATAAATTTAAGATGAAAATCATGATTATTTCCATAGATGCTAAAAAGCTCTTGACTAAAATTACTGTAGAGTGAAATGGGTGAATGGCTTCTTCATAAGATAAAATATATATACTTCATTCCTAAAGCTAAAAATCTACTTTAATGGGGAAACTCTTGGGGCATTTTCACTAAGATCAACAGTAAACCAAAGAAGTCTTCTGCTATTCAAAATGTACTAGACACATTAGGGAAAGCATTAAGAAAAGAGAAATCAGTAAGAGATCCCAGATGGGGAAGAAAAGGAGACAATCAGTCCCTCGCAGTTGATATGATTGTGTACTTGGAAAGCTCTGAAAGTGTTTTTGGTGGGGTTTTTTATTGTTTGTTTTTATCATTTCTGGAGTTGTTCATTGCTTGGTGTAAACCCAGGTTTTTATTTGGTATCATAATCCTTCTGCTTGAAAAATTTCCTTAAAGCTTTTTCTAGCACAAGCCCATTAGGAATTAATTCTCTTGGCTTTTGTTTGCTTGAAAATATCTAATTTTTGCCTTATATTTTGAAAGAGATTTTCACAGGGTAGATATATTTTGTTTGACAATTACTTTTCCTTTCAGCTCTTCAAAGGTATAGTTCTTATCTTTGTTTCTCTGTATTAAATGTACCTTTTGATCTGACTGCCTTGGAGACTTTCTTGGTTTTTAGCAGCTTTACTATAATGTATCTAGGTTAAAAAAAAAAATCCCATTGAGAATCTCTATGTTCCTGGATCTATGATCTTATATGTTTAATTATTTTGGAAAATGTTCAGATCATGTTTAAACATTTCTTCTGCTCTGTTATTCTGTTTCTAGATTTCAGTTACATTAATATTAGATTGTTTGTTACTTTACCATAAGTCTTGAATACTCTGGTATGACTACAAATAAGACAAGATGGTATTGTTGAAAGAAGGGACAAATAGATCAATGTAACAGAATAGAGAATCCCCAAATAGGCCCCCATACAGATCATCGACTGATCTTTCACAAAGGAAGAAAGGGAACACACTGGAGAAAAGAGTCTTTCCAGCAAATGGTGCTGGATCAACTGGATATTTATATACCAAAAAAAAAAAAAGAGTCCATGAATCTAGACAGACTTCACACCCTTCACAAAATTTAACTGAAAATAGGTCATAGAACTAAAGTTAAAATGAAAACCTGAAACTCCTAGATAAAACAGGGGAAAATCTAGGAGAACCTGAGAATGGCAATGGCTTTTTGCATACAAAATCACAGGCACACTCTTGAAAAAGAGATAAGGTGAACTTAATTAAATTAAACTCTTTGGCTCTTCAAAACACACTGTCCAGCAATCCCACTGCTGGGCATACACACCGAGGAAACCAGAATTGAAAGAGACACATGTACCCCAATGTTCATTGCAGCATTATTTATAATAGCCAGGACATGGAAGCAACCTAGATGTCCATCAGCAGATGAATGGATAAGAAAGCTGTGGTACATATACACAATGGAGTATTACTCAGCCATTAAAAAGAATACATTTGAATCAGTTCTAATAAGATGGATGAAACTGGAATCGATTATACAGAGTGAAGTAAGCCAGAAAGAAAAACACCAATACAGTATACT
>SJYX01007550.1:643842-654679 GCA_006410675.1 Oreotragus oreotragus
CCCGTTTTTCCAGCTGAATTCCCATTTGGAGCATGGATGCTATTCCATGTAAACCAAGTTATTCAGCCTCTTTTTCTCCACTAATATTTCCTACTACACTATCCATTTCTAATCTCTCTATCTGTAATTAATTATGTATTTTCCAAGGTCACCGACGCCGTCCCCACCTTCGAATTCCCTGGATCCACCGGGGCTGGACCCCGGCACCCTGTATGTGAGATAGCAAAAGAGACACAGATGTATAGAATGGACTTTTGGACTCTGAGGGAGAGGGCAAGGGTGGGATGATTTGGGAGAATGGCATTGAAACATGTATACTATCATGTAAGACACAAAGCACCAGTCTATGTTTGATACAGGATACAGGATGCTTGGGGCTGGTGCACAGGAATGATTCAGAGAGATGATATGGGATGGGAGGTGGGAGGGGGGTTCAGGATCGGGAGCTCATATACACCCGTTGTGGATTCATGTCAATGTATGGCAAAACCAATACAGTAAAGTAAAATAAAATAAAAATAAAATTAAAAAAAAAACAACAACACTGTCACAAGAATGAGAAGACCAGCCACAAACTGGGAGAAGATATTTGCAAAAGGAAAATATGTTAAATGACTGTTACCCAAAATGTGCAAAGAACTTTGAACACTCAACAATAAGAAAAGCAACAATCTGATTAAAAAAAATAGGCAAAAGACCTAAGCAGACACTTCCCAGGAGAATGGAAAGATGCTCCACATTATATCTCATTAGGGAAATGTAAATTCAAACAACAACGACATACCATTGCACACCTAGTTGACTGGAGCTGGAGGATGCACTTCTAATTTGGGTCACTCATATGGCTGATAGTAGGAGGCCTCAGTTCCTCATTATTTGGAACTGAGTTTGCCTGAGTATCCCCCAGGATGCTGACATCACCAAATGCAGGTGTGAGGTTCATGTGAAGCAACAGGGACTCCCATTGGCTGCTGGTGTCAATGCAAAATGGTTCAGTCACTGTGGAAGACAGTTGGCAGTTTCTTAAGAAATGAAACATACTCATCGTATAGTGCAGTAATCATGCTCTTTTATATTGGTTCAAATGAGTTGAAAACATATGTGTATCCTAAAACTTGCACATAAAGTTATAGCAGTTTCATTTATACTTGCTAAGTATAGAGGCAATCTTGATATCATTCAGTAGGTGAGTGGACAAATAAACTGTGGCATATCCAAACAATGACTTATTATTTGCTGCTAAAACGTAGCCTTGCAAAACATGGAAGAACCTTAAATGTATATTAGTAAGTGAAAGAAGCCAATCTGAAATGGTTATGTAATAAATGATGCCCATTGAATGATATTCTGGAGAAAGACAAAATCGTGGAGACAGTAAAAAGATCAGTGGTTGTCAGGGGTTAATGGGGAGGGATAGGTGAATCCACAGAGCCTAGAGGATTCTTAAGGCAGTGAAATTATCCTGTGGAATACTATGCTGGTGGATACATGTTATTATACATTTGTCAAAACCCACAGAGAGTAAAACAGGAAGAGTGAACCCTAATGTAGACTGAGTCTTGAGTGACAGTGTGTCAATGTAGGCTCATCGATCATAATAAATGAATTGCTCTGGTGCCAGCTGTTGGTAGCTGGGGAGGCTGTATGGGTGTGGAGACTGGTATATATGAGAACTCTGTACTTGAGGCTCAATTTTTCTGTGAATCTATAACTGCCCTAAAAATTTGACTGAAAATCCATATGCACTTTGAGTGTGTTTAAAATGAAAATTACCCTTAACTTAGCATTTCAAATAATAATAAATATTTATTATTTCACATAATTTCTATGGGTCAGGATATCAGGAATGACTAGCCAGGCGGTTCTGCTTCAGGGTCTCACATGAAGCTGCAATCCCAATGTCACCCAGAGTTGTTTTCATTTGAAGGTTTGACTGGAACTGGAGGATGCACTTCTAATTTGGGTCACTCATATGGCTGATAGTAAGAGGCCTCAGTTCCTCATTATTTGGAACTGAGTTTGCCTGAGTATCCTCCCAATATGATGGCTGACTTGCCCAGGGTAGGTGATCCAAGGGAGAGTAAGAAGAGGCCACAATATCTTTTCTGACCCTGCTTCAAAACTCACACACCATCATTTTTCACAACATCCTGTTGTCTCTAGCTTGTGGCAATTTGGTGGGGAAGAAAAAGCACTCTAAAACATTCATGTCTAGGCTTTTGTGTCAACATAGGTGAACATTCCACCTGAGTAAATACCTGGGAGGGGATTGCTGGGTCATAGGACAAATCTATGTTTAAATGTATAAGAAATGGCAAGATTATTTTTCATCTGTGATCAAAAGAAACAAAGTTTTTTACGTTTTTTTTTTTTTAATTTTTCAAGTTAGCTGTACCATCTTACATTCCTTCAGCAATGTGTTAGAGTTCTAGTGAGCCATATCTTGTCAACACTGATAATTATTAGCTTTTAAAATTTCAGCCTTTGTGATAGGCTGTCATTATGCTTTTGATTTGTTTTAATAATGATATTGAACATCTTTTTATGTGTTTATTAGCTATCTGTATGTCTTTTAAAAATCTTTTTATTTTATATTGAAATCTAGTTGATTAACAATATTGTGTTTTTCAAGTGTACAACAAAGTGATTTGGTTATATATATACATATACATGTAAAGATTTGTCCATTTTAAAGAAGCAACTTTGGAATTTTTTGACATCTCTAATATATGGTTCTTTTTTATTAATTACCTTGCACTTTCTTCTCCACTTTCCCTTCTGTTTTCTTTGTGTTTGCTCTGGATGATCTCTAACTTCCTGAAACTCATCAATAGATTATTAATAATCTTTCTTCATTTCTGAAGTGTGTAATTAAGTGATCAGTTTCCCAGTGAATATTGCTTTTATCCTATGAACTTTGATAAGTAATGTTTTGTTTTTCCAGCACTGAATATTTTCGAGTATAAATTGTAATTCTTTTTTAGACACATGAATTGACTTAGAAGCATTTTTTCCTTTGTTCAGTTTCTAAATATGTGGACATAGGCGATTATCTTCAGTGAGTGGTTGCTAAATCACTGTACTGTCATCATTGACTTGTATGAGTCTTTGGCATTTGTTTATATTTGTTTTGCGGCTTAGTATACGGCCAATTTAAAAATATTCCTGGTAAGTTTGAAAAGAATGTGTATTCTCTAGTTCTTGGGTGCAGGATCTTTAATTTTTAAAATCTTCTACATTCCTAGCAACATTTATGCATATGTTTTACCAGTTACTTAGATGTGTTTTTTAAAAAAATCTCTCTCTATGATGATGATAATGATAATGATGATGATGGATTTTGTGCATTCTTTTCCAATTCTGCAATGTTTTGCTCCATTCATTTTGAAGTTATATTGTGAGATGTAAACTATTATATATATTTCTGGTAAATTGTTTCATTTATTTTTATATAGTGACCATTTTTTATCCTCAATAATGCCTTTTGTTTTAAGGTCAATTCTGTCTGATATTAACATACTGATACGACCTTCCTTTTGGTTAGTATTTGCCTGCTACACAGTTTCCATCACTTTATTACATGCTTATGTGCGTTGTGTTTAAATATGTCTTCTACAAACAATGTACAGCTGTGTTTTATCTTAGTTGTTATTTTTCTACCTCTGACATACTCTATCTTTTAACTGGAAAGTTTTGATAATTTACATTTGAAGCCTGAATTGAAAGTGTTAGTTGCTCAGTTGTGTCTGACCCTTTGCAACCCCATGGACTATAGCCCACAAAGCTCCTCTGTCCATGGGATTTCCCAGGCAAGAATACTAGTGTGAGTTGCCATTTCCTTCTCCAGGGGATCTTCCTGACCCAAGGATCAAACCCAGGTCTCCTGCATTGCAGGAAGATTCTTCACCATCTGAACCATTGACCCCATCATTGACATATTTGCAATATTCCTACCATCTTATACTCTATTTCTTCTTTGCCATGTTTTTTCTCTATGCATTTTCTCCCTCTTTTGTGACATTAATAAAGCTGTCAATATGCCCACTTCTTTGTCTCAGTGACTGTTTTAAGTTCATATACTTTTTAGATTGCTAAGTTAATGAATATGTCTATTCTCCTCACAAACAACAAAGGACTTTGGAATCCTTTAACTCTGATCATGTCCTCCCATGTTACCCAACTTTATTTTCCTGTATCTTAGTTCCACACTCTTTTCATTTACCTCAAATTAGTTCAAGCATGGCCAGAACCACATGCTAAAATAACTAAAAGACTAAAGAGACATCCCAGAGCAGTGGTACAAATAAAAGAGAAGAGTATTTCTTTCTCACATGACAGTGCAGAAGCAGGCAAGTTCTCCAAGGCTACTGGGAGTCCTAAGAGGTCACCCAAGTAGGTTTCCTCTATCTTGTTCTCTATCTTCCCATTTGTTGTTGTCGTTCAGTCACTAAGGTGTGTCCTTGTTAATTCTGCAACCCTCCTGTCTGCCAGGCTTCCCTGTTCTTCCCTGTCTCTCGGAGTGTGCTCAGATTCATGTCCATTGAGTCAGTGATGCTCTCATCCTCTGCTGCCCTCTTCTCTTTTTGCCTTAGTTTTTCCCAGCATCAGGGTCTTTTCCAATAAATCGGCTTTTCACATCAGGTGGCCAAAGTATTGGAGCTTCAGCTTCAGCATCAGTCCTTCCAATGAATATTCAAAGTTGATTTCCTTTAGGGGTGACTGGTTTGATCTCCCTGCAGTCCAAGGGACTCTCGAGAGTCTTCTCCAGCACCTCAGTTCAAAAGCAACAGTTTTAAAGCACTCAGCCTTCTTTATGGTTCAACTCTCACATCCTCACACAATTACTGGAGAAACCATAGGTTTGACTATATGGACCTTTGTCAACAAAGTGATGTCTCTGCTTTTTAATACACTGTCTAGGTTTGTCATAGCTTTCCTTCCAAGGAGCAAGCCTGTTTTAATTTTATGGCTGCAGTCACCACTCACAGTGATTTTGGAGCTGAAGAAAATAAAATCTATCACTGTTTCCACTTTTTCCCCTTCTATTTGCTATGGAATGATGGAACCAGATGCCATGATCTTCATTTTTTTTTTTTCTCATTTTTTGAATGTTGAGTTTTAAGCCAACTTTTTCACTCTCCTCTTTTGTCCTCATCAAGAGGCTCTTTAGTTCCTCTTCACTTTCTGCCACTAGGGTGGTATTATCTGCATATCTGAGGTTGTTGATATCTCTCCCAGCAATCTTGATTCCAGCTTGTGAGTTATTCAGTCTGGCATTTCACATGATGTACTCTGCATAGAAGTTAAATAAGTAGGGTGACAATATACAACCTTGACGTACTACTTTCCCAATTTTGAGCCAGTTGATAGTTCCATGTCCAGTTCTAACTGTTGCTTCTTGACCCGCATACAAGTTTTTCAGGAGATGGCTAAGGTGGTCTGGTATTCCTATCTCTTGAAGAATTTTCCACAGTTTGTTGTGATCCACACAGTCAAAGGCTTTCACGTAGTCAGTGAAGCAGAAGTAGATGTTTTTCTGGAATTCCCTTGCTTTTACTATGATCCGATGAATGTTGGCAGTTTGATCTCTGGTTCCTCTGCCATTTCTAAACCCAGCCTGTACATCTGGAAGTTCTTGGTTCAAGTATTGCTGAAGCTTAGTTTGAAAGAACGTAGTCAGTGAAGCAGAAGTAGATGTTTTTCTGGAATTCCCTTGCTTTTACTATGATCCGATGAATGTTGGCAGTTTGATCTCTGGTTCCTCTGCCATTTCTAAACCCAGCCTGTACATCTGGAAGTTCTTGGTTCAAGTATTGCTGAAGCTTAGTTTGAAAGATTTTGAGCATAAACATACTCAGTATGTAAGATATAGATGTAAAATGTAAAATTTACTCAGTATGTAAAATGAGCTCAGTTGAACATTTTTTGGCATTGCCCTTCTTTCAGTTCAGTTCAGTTCAGTCACTCAGTTGTGTCCAACTCTTTGCGACCCCATGAACCACAGCATTCCAGGCCTCCCTGTCCATCACAAACTCCCAGAGTCCACCCAAACCCATGTCCATCGAGTCAGTGATGCCATCCAGCCATCTCATCCTCTGTCGTCCCCTTCTCCTGCTCTCAATCTTTCCCAGCATCGTGTGGGGCCACCCAAGACAGTGGGTGAGGTGGAGAGGTCTGACAGAATGTGGTCCACTGGAGAAGGGAATGGCAAACCACTTCAGTATTGTTGCCTTGAGAACCCCATGAACAGTATGCCCTTCTTTAGGATTGAATAAAAACTGATCTTTCCTAGTCCTGTGGCCACTACTGAGTTTTCCAAATATGCCGACATATTGAGTGCAATACTTGAACAGNTGGTCCACTGGAGAAGGGAATGGCAAACCACTTCAGTATTGTTGCCTTGAGAACCCCATGAACAGTATGCCCTTCTTTAGGATTGAATAAAAACTGATCTTTCCTAGTCCTGTGGCCACTACTGAGTTTTCCAAATATGCCGACATATTGAGTGCAATACTTGAACAGCATCATATTTTAGGATTTCCTTATAACACTAGGAAAAATAGCCACTAGCCCCCAAAGCTGACTCCATGAAGGACTGCATAGGGCTCTGTGATTATCTCCTGTCATCCTCACAAGCCTGAGGTTGGGCATCTCCAGTGACACAAGGGGAAATGGAACTGCTGAGGAAATGAGCACCTGGTTCCTTCATTCAGAGAGAGTGTCACATGCATAGGTGGGTTTGCAGCTTGAGTCCTGTGTTCTGAATATCATATTTACTGTGCTCCATTTCTGGCTTCACAGATGAGGATGTTGAGAACTTCCAAGGATCAGCTGACTCCCTGAAGTTACTCAGCCATGATGACAGAGGTGCCATTGGGATGAAGAATCCCATATTCTAGAATGGAGCCCTTTCTACCATAAGAAGTACCCTCTGAGGAAAGGAAGGTCTAGTATTGTCCCCTGGGCTCCCATGTGCTCCCAGTTGCACCACCTTGAAGTCAGCATGTGGAGGGTATTGGCAGAGCAACTCTTGCCTCGCTGACCCCATGGAAGGGGTGACCCCACTTGGAAGGATGTCTCTTTTCCTGCTTTCTGACTGTGACTGCTTCATCTTCCAAGGGAAGCTGATGGTTTAAGGAGACATCTTCAGGAACAGGGAGCCAGGAGGCTGAGAAACCTTCTTACCCAGGACTGTGAAGGTGCTTCAGAGAGGGCCTGGGGCCTTCAATAAAGGTAGAGAGAGTTGGGGAAAACAACAAGAAAGGTAGGACTCCATAGGCCAAGAGGAGCCTCTGGAGACACACGTCCCCTTGTGGACTCATCGTGCTCTTTGTTCAGCCAGGTTGTGTAGGGGTAGTTGGGGTCAGTGGTTTCTAACTCTAGCTCCTTGTTTTTAGTTCAGATTCCCCAGAAGCAGACCCTGGCATAGGACAGGAGTCCAGTGAGTCTGGTTTGTTGAGGAAATGCCCATGGGAGAAACTAAAATAGAAGTTGAGGCAGCAGAGTGAAGAAGGGGAAGCAGCTAAGCAGGGTGTGACCCATACCAGAAGCAGCCTCAGCCCTCCTGCGGGGCAGATGATGCCCCAAGTGTGTTACTGCTTAGAGCAAGGAGCTGGGCTTCCCCAAGTCAGTCTGGGCCGAGGGGCCCTTGGGTGCAGCAGGAGGGTATGATGTAAACTTGCCATGTTCACCTACTCTGTTCCCGGGACTGTGTCCTCAGTGGAGTCAGGAAGCCCAGGAGAGGTGCAGGGACAGGTGTTAGGAAGGTTGACACAAGCCCAGAGTGGTGTTCAAAGTCATGGTGAAGGGAATCTGGTGGAGCACCAATAGTGTTCCCTCACCGCCCTTAAGATCCATCCTCATGTTTCAGGACCCGAGGTCTCCCCTAACAGCCCTGGATGAACAGGAGCAGGATGAGGACACTGATCACCTGGGAGCCTGAAGCTGCAGGTGAGACAGAGCTTTGGAGTGAGATTGCAGGGTACAGCGTCAGGGGAGCCTCAGGGAGCTGGATGTCACAGTCTGGAAGGACTGAAGGGCTTGACTCTCCTGCAGCTTCTGGACTCCTGCTTTGCACATTCATGAGACATGCACACAGCTAAGTATTCAGACCCAAGAGCCAGAATACACTTGGGTGACTGTGTGGAGGTCAGGCACTGGTCACAAAATGTGCTAACACAGACTCATACTGGGGCGTGTGCAGGCGGTGATATGAACCCAAATGCACACACAGATCCTGGGACAGAAACGTATCCATAGCCTTTCACAATCAGTTGTGTGTGCATGTTCCTGAGCTCACACCTGAGGCATCACCTTTCAAGTCCCTTTCATTCCTGGAAGAAGAGGTAGAGAGTTGGGAAAGGTCCAGGGCTAGGCCGAATACAGCTTTCTCAGAAAAGTGATCTTTGGCTGGAATTGCTCAGATCATGCAATTCTGGATTTTGCTCATGGAATTGCTCAGATCATGCAAAGTCTGGTGTTACTTGTGAAGCAATGATAAAAGCATCTGGAAGCTCAGTTGCTGCCTCCTGCCCCATCTATCCCACCCATGTTCCCACAGTTCCACACCCACCTTTGATCTAGACCTTAGTCGGTCTAGGACCGGGGTCCCCCTGCCTGCAGTGCACAGATAAGGACCTGCAGTCATAAGAGGAATGAAATGGGGACCCTGACTTGCAGCCCCTGACAGGTAGCCTGCATCCTCCCCAAGTGTCAGGAGCCAGCACAAACATGGCCAGTGGGAACCAAAGGTTTTTAGTTCAGAATCAAATTGCTCCTGGCTCTGAGGGGCTCCCAGGCTAAAAGAGGTCACAGTTATTTAAAAAGCTTGGTGAATCCTGAGTAGACAGAAGCCAAGCACTGTGGAAGCCCAAAGGAGACACATGACAGCCCGGAGAGGGTGCTATCAGGGAAGGCTTTCTGAGGAGATGGAGTCTGAAAGGGCTCCTGAAAGGCCAATAGGAATGGGATTTGGGTAAAAGGGCTTTCAGGCAGAAGGAACAGTCTCTGCAAAATGCTGGCACTAAGGGAAGCACGATACCCTAGGGAACTGGAGAAAGCTCAACAAGGCTGGAGAAGGGTAGAAAGTAGCTGGTGAGGAAGGCAGAGCCCACACTGCAAAGGGCAGTAAGCCAGCCAAAGTGTTAGAGGTACCCTGAAGACAAAGAGAATCCACTGGGCAGTTTTAATCAGGGGAGTGATGGTGTCAGGCCTACTCTGGGAGGTCCTTCTGGCTCCAAAGTGCAGGGTGGATCTGGGGATGGCTTGAGACTGATTTGAGTGGAATATAGGGGAGCTGATTTCTGGAAGGCAATTGGAAGGATGTTATGAATGTACTTCTGTAACAAGAGAGGAAGAAATTTCAATAGACAACATTGAAAGTAAAAAGTTGAATATAGCTTTTTATATTACTGGTCAACTCATGAGAACAGCAGAATTTGAGGAGACTGACTCTTCATCTAGTTGAGTCTCAGTCAACGTTCATACCATCAAATGATGGCAAATGTTCATCTGTACAACTTATTCTTATCTTACAGGTTGTTCAGATACTGGTTATAGTTTACTGACCCTGGTCTGGACCAGTGGGACTTGTGGAAGCAGTTGAGAAAGAAGAGGAGTCTCTTATCCCCCCTGCACAAAGGACCTCCACCAGCCTGCCATCCTTTGAGAGAAGACACTTCTTTCAGTGAGTCAGAGAAAATCATCCTTCCTACTAAGGAGTTCTGTAATCCTAACATCTCATGGTTACATGGATCTGAGAAGTCCTTGCTCAGCCCTCTCCCAGGGCAGACTAACATATGTGAGTTTCTTGGAAATGCAAAATATTCCAGATATGGATATAATCTGTGAGGTCACATTGCAGGCTGCTGAAAAAGCTGGTATTTGAATGCAAAGGATCCCCAAATGAGGGGGTCACATGGCTGTATCTCAGGGAGCAGCAGTATGAGGGGAGACGTACTCTGCTTCAGGGATTTCCAGTCTCAGGAGGACACAGCCCTGCCTAAGGGCAGGTATCCATGCCCATGGTCATACCTGCAGGTAAGTGCTCTTACTGCCTCCCTTTCACCATTACTGGGTGATGGGTTCTAAGAAGTTAGGCAACTTCAAGATTCTGAAATAATAAAAATACCCCTGGCTTGCATTACCAACTGCCATGCGCTGTGTTAATTATTTTAATGTAATATCTCCTATTATCCTCCTAACAGTCCTTTGGAATTAGAAGTTGCTCTCATATTCATGTTACAGGCGAGGCAGTGAGGCTCAGGGAGGTTAAATAACTTGTTCAAGGTCATACTGCCAGAAAGAATCAGTGCCAGATATAAAACCCTGGAGATGTGATCTTAACCTTTAGCGCAAGTTTTCAGATAAACTCAGATGGCATAACTGGAAGAGTTTCAATGTCTGTAGGAGGGGGTCCCACAGTCCAAGTGTCCTTCTCCCCTCTTCTCCCTTAAGCTGACCTGCAGAGCCCTCCTCCCCCTTCTAGAGAGGAGTCGAGAGTTTCTATTAAACTAAAGACAATTCTATTTGTATCTCCACACAGAATGAATCTTCTTCAAGCAAGGCTATGTGTCCCCTCAAATTAGGGTTCCTTAATCAGGGTTGTGTCTACTCTCACACTGTGCTATGTTTCACCTTAGACAGGGGATACTGAGGCAGGGCTCTGTCACCCAGAGACTGCAAATCCCCGAAGGAGGGTATGTTTCACCTCATACTGCCGCTCCCTGAGGCAGGACCATGTACCTCCTCAATTTGAGGATTCCTAGGGCAGGATCACAATAAACTGTGGAAAATTCTGAAAGAGATGGGAATACCAGACCACCTAACCTGCCTCTTG
>SJYX01007551.1:7849-41488 GCA_006410675.1 Oreotragus oreotragus
AAAAAAAAAAAAAAAAAAAAAGCCCTTTCCCTAATCTTTAGTGTTCTAGCTCAGTCACAGTAGAATCTGGCAGTAAGCTCAAGTGTTTACTCAGCCTGTTTCAAGTCTTGGGACCCCTCTTGTAAATGGAATTCCTCTGACACCACAACTGTTTCCAAAGACGTCAAGAATTCTGGGATGCTGCAGGAATAATTAATATCAACTATTTTCTCCCAATAGTCAAAACTAAGAGCTTATGTTCCACTCTTGTGTTCTCATTTCCTGGTACTGGAGGTCCATAGCGGAGAGTCAGTATTCCAATGCGAAGCTTGAAAATGGGTGCAGGCAATGGATGCCCCGCTTCTGATACGACTGACTTGTTATGTTGCGTGCTGTGTGTTCAGTCATGTTCTTTGTGACCCTGTGGACTGTAGCCAGTCAGGCTCCCCTGCCCATGGAATTTTCCAGACAAGAAAACTAGAGTGGGTTCCCACTTCTTTACTCCAGGATATCTTCCATACCCAGGGATCAAGCCCACATTTCTTGCGTCTCCTAGCTTGTTCTACACGTAGGCGAAGGAGGAGAGTGATATATGCTTAGGGTGACTCTGCCCTATCTCTCCTTTCTGGTTTCACTTTGGGGAAAAACTGCTTATATTACCTTTATTTTGCTAGAAGGATCAGAAAACAAGAAAATCTGTCTCAAATGCAAAGTACCTAAGATTTTTCCAGGTAGCTAATATAGAATAATAATACAAATTTCTTCTTGCTAACTTTAATTTCATTGTGTGCCTTTAGTTGGGCATCAGAATGAGCTTGATGCTGTCCACATTTCACTTATTATCACATTCCATGAGATTATGAAGAGTTTAAAACATAATTAGTGTCATTTCTGCTTTCAGTGATAATTAGATTATGTATTTGTTGTTCTTTTCATACATGATATAAAAATCAGCTTGCTGGCTAGAACCAGTGTTTTCACTCAACTTGATCTAGGACAAAACTGACTTCTTGTACAATAGTCATGGATATTTCTTCTGTCTGGCTCAGATGCTTAAATCTTCTCCGCTTGGCAGATGATCTAACCAGCCCTTCCTTCCACTCATGGCAAAATCTGACTGCTTCTTCCACCTTGTTTAGCCTCTCAGTCATGTACAACTCTTTACAACCCCTTGGACCGCAGCACACCAGGCTCCTCTGTCCAAGGGATTTCCCAGGCAAGAATACTAAGTAGGTTGCCATTTCCTTCTCTAGGGACATCTTCTTGATCCAGGGATCGAACCAGTGTCTCCTGCATTTGTAGGCAGATTTTTTTACCACTGAGCCACCAGGGAAACCTCTTCTACCATGTTACATTCCAAATTTATTTCCTTCTTACTATGTCAGTCAACAAGAATTTTTTCTGGCTTCTAGACCTCATGTCTTTCTCTCCCTCTCTCTGTCATTCCCTAATATTATAATATTGATTTTTTTTCTTACTTTCCTCCAAGGCAATTGCTAATTGCATATATGAATGCTTTCACTGTTTCTTGTATTTCAACTTTCATTTCTCGCTAATCTCTCTCAAGTTCCTCATACTAGAATCATGCCTATTTTCTCTCTTTAAGCTTCTGTCTCTGTCACTCATGCTCAAGTGATCTCATTTTGTTTAAAATAGCCTTCTCATTTATTTCTTTAAATCTTTACTTTATTAAGCCCTGTTTAGCAAAATATAGAAAAAGAATCCACTTCCTCATCTGTATCTATAATATCTTGTTGGGTGTACTCTATAGCATTAACTGAGGAGTTTAAGCCAAATATTTTTAACTTGCTAGTCCTAAGTATGTAAAAAATAATATTCATTGAATGAGTTATGTTGGAAATTTTTTGATTTTAAATTTATAGGGAAACTTCATAGAACTTTCCTTGTCCCTATCCTATGATGATATCTGGAAAAATCATTTTTCTAACCGTTGTCCCTCCCCACCCAGAATCTATGTTATTATTGCTTTTGTGACCTCAAGTCCCAGACCTTGTGTTTTTTTCAAATTTGCTTTGGAGGAAAGCAGGAAAAAAAACATAATCAATATTATAATGTTAGGGAATGACAGAGAGAGGGAGAAAAAGAGAAGTGGTCTAGAGGCCAGAAAAAAAATTGTGTTATGCTCACAGAATCATAAACTACAGAGGAAAGGGACAGAGGTTTAAAAAAAAAGAAGGAGGAGGAGAAAAGATACAACAAATGGAAGAATAATGATATGGAGAAGAGTAAAGGAAGAAGTGGGAAGAAGGAAAAATGAAAACCAATCGAGATAAAGAGGAAAGATTTGGGGAAACTCTAGATGGGGGGAAAAATGCTGAGTTTGCATTTACTGTCTTCCAGGGATTTTTCTTTGCTAAAAACCACACGGTCACACATGGATTAGCTGGCTTGCATGTTACCATCTGCAGAGACACACTATGTCTTTGTACTCATGGCACAAAAGACTTCATTCTCTTTCTAAGAAACATTTGATTGTATGACCGTCTAATTTATACTTGATGAATTCGCCTTAACATTTAAATAGGAGGTTACTGGCAAACACAATAGAATTTAGAAAAGGAGTAACCAACTGCTAGAAGTCAACCAAACAACAACTATGAATGGAGAAGCACATCTCATCTTAAATGAAAAATAACCTGAATCCAGAGGAACTCCACTGATGAATGACACAGCAAAGGATTGTGTGTGTGTGTGTGTGTGTGTGTGTGAGTTGCTCAGTCGTGTCCAACTCTTGCAACCCCATGGACTGTAGTTCACCAGACTCCTGTGCCGTGGGATTTTCCAGGCAGGAATACTGGAGTGGGTTGTCATTCCCTTCTCCAGGGGATCTTCCAGAGGAATTCCACTGATAAATGACCCCGCAAAGGATTAATGGCTGCTATTCTTGAGAAAATGCCAGTTCCTTTTTCAGATATTGTACAAGTATAGTAGAATTTAGGTTCAAGTCAGTGGGGATGGATGGCAAGAACTAGATATTGTAAGACTCTTACCAAAGAACCACATGTTTCAGTTGTTCCTACAGGCTAACATTTCCCTTGAGATGACTGTGATCTCCTGTGGAGTTACAGGGATGACAGTGATTATCTGGCCATACTTATGATCACTCTCTTCTTAGAAGAGTCCCTAATGGCAAAGTATAGGTCAGGAAACTTGCCTTTTAATATTAAAGATAACAGTCACAACCATCAATATAGAGAATTATAGCTTCAAAAGTATATCATGAAATAATATTTTATTGGCAGCCATGAATCTTTATGGGTTTTCATTTAAAACTGTGAATGGGATTGAATAAGTACTTTAAAGCTCAATGTTTAAATTAGAATTTGTCTTCTGATTTACGGGGGCCATTCTTAGTTTCAAAAATCATAGCCATAATATTCATCATGATTATTTTCCTCATATTTCAAGAAATGTAGAGAAAGAATTGGCATTAAAATTAATTTCCTCTGATTCAAAGTTGAAAATTGGAATATTGAAATGCATCTGTGGCACCTTGTCACTCTGCTAACATTTAGTAGTAAGAAAATTAATGTAATATCTCAGGGAACAGAAGTTTTCATAGATATATAAGCCCTTAAAAGTATATATTTGTATTTGGGTGATGTATATATTGAGTGTTTAGTCTTATATATATATTTTTGTGTTTCCCTGGTCTTCCTGTCATTCACAGGGCTTTCCTGGTGGCTCAGCTGCTAAAGAATCTGCCTGCAATGCAGGAGACCTGGGGTTGATTCCTGGGTTGGGAAGACCCCCTGGAGAAGAGAAAGGCTACTCACCCCAGTATTCTGGCCTGGAGTCCATGGGGTCGCAGAGTCAGACATAACTGAGCAACTTTCACTTTCACTTTCTTTCATATATTTGTGCAAGATATATATGTATACACCAGAGGCCCCAAACTTCAGAATCTAATGCCTGATAATCTGAGGTGGGGCTGATGTAATAATAGTAGAAATAAAGTGTAAATAAATGTAGTGTGCTTGAATCATCCTGAAACCATCTCCACCCCACACCCCCACCCACCCCAGTCCATGGAAGAACTGCCTTCCACAAAACTGGTCTCTGGTGCTAAAAAAGTTAGGGACAGCAGATATATAGCATATGCTTGTATACAGAAGAATAACTTAAAGTATGGACTATAACTAGTAGGAGTTCTTTTGAAATCCCATCAGTATGATGGTTACAGTGACATTGTTTTAATAATTACGAATGGTTTGTAATATTACCAGCCATTTTAAACAGCAAATGTAATAATGCTTCATAAATAAGAGCTTGCTGGAAAAGTTGAAGACAGGTTTGCTTAGAATGCTGCCACCTTCAGGAAATTTTACCTTATGATAATTTATGTACATGATATTGAGGAACATATTCCTGTTTAAGAAGCATTAAACATTCTCTGTGTTCAAATTATAATTTTCCTTTACCTGATAACAAAATGTTGAATAGTACTGCTTGTATAAAAAAATTCTATTTTGGAAATCATTTGAAATGGGCTATGTTACTCTATTAAGAAAAAGGAATCATTTTTACTAATAAAAATATAATGTGAATTTTACATACTTTAAAATATTATCCTTGACTTAGCAAAATACATACATTAGTCAAATGACTATATAATAATTGATAAATGACTACATAATATTCCTGCTTTAAAGGGATTAAATGATAAAACAGTTTACTTACAATTTCTTATGCCTCTAATCATGTAGCTACTAATATAGTTATGCTTCATTAACTCTGTAAGATGTGCTGAAGAAAATTATGCTGTTATTTCAAAAATCATCTTTCATGCAATACTGGGTTGAAATATTATTAATTATTTTGAAATATGTTCGTGGTCATAGCTTACTACAATGTAAATTTACCTAAATCTAAGGATTTATAGAATTTTGTAACTGACAATAAACTCCTCACATTTCCTCAATTCTTACCATGTTTTGAAGACTAAAATCACAGATAAATAATAATGAAAAGGCATTTTTTAAAAACATCTTTCTGTGTTTAATAACAATTATATTTATGTTTCTGTGGAAGTAGCATTCTTCCAAAATGCTCATTCCTATGAAAGAGATATTATCTTATTCTTTTTCAACAGAAAGAACAAATATTAGCCAAAAAGTTCATTCAGGATTTTTCATAAGATGTTACTGGAAAACCCGAATGAACTTTTTGGCCAACTAAGTATTTAATCACCGAAATAATACACTTATTACAAAAGTTAACCATTTTTTCCACTTCACCTCTAAACCCCTATCTCTTTTCTAAGTATCTTTCTCTTCAATGATATTGATAGAAACATGATGCATATACACAGATACACACATTCATGCACACACTCATGCATATACATATATGTATACATGCACATATAAATTTTGGTTTTGTTTTAATTTTTGTAAAAATTGGATATTTTATAAACATAACACTTGAAATAGATTGTATCACTTAGCAACATATTGGAGATACCCACTCAGATTATTAGGTATTGACAGATTAATTCATTCACATTCATGACTTTACAATATCTTATGCACACAGAAGAATTATTCTTTATTCAATAATTTTGGTTTTTATTTTTGATTTTTAAATTATCATACAGTATAATTGATTGGTGGGCTGTACAGTTTTTGAATTTTAGATTTGTGTAAAACTGAAATTTACAGGTTACATCAGATTACAGAACAATTTCATCACCTTCAAAAACTCTCATTCTATCCTTTTATAGTCACATTCTTCCTCCCAGGTGGGGCTAGTGGTAAAGAAGCCAAGCAGGAAACGTAATGAGAAGTGGTTTGATCTTTGGGACAGGAAGGTCACTTGGAGAAGGAAATAGCAACCCACTCCAGTATTCTTGCCTGGAGAATCCCACGGACAGAGGAGCCTGGTGAGCTTCAGTCCACAGGGTCGCAAAGAGTTGGAGACAACTGAAGAGCATGCATGCTTGCTTCCTGCATCCCTAACTCTTTGAAACCATTGAACTGTTCTCAAACTGATAGTTTAGTTTTTTGGAAAATATTGTATACATGGAGTCATTAATATACACCATTTGAGACTACAAAAGCTAAAGTGTGATGATTTCTTTCACTTAGCACAATGTCTTTGAGATTCAGCCAAGCTGTAGAGTTTATCAATAGTTTGTTCCTTTGATGTGAATTTACAAAAGTTTATTTGTCCATTAGAAATTGATGGAGTTTTCGGTTGATGGAGTTTTTGATTATTATGAATAAAGATGCTATAAACATTCAGATACAGGTCTTTCAGTGTGAAAATAAGTTTTATTTCTCTCCAGTAAAGGATTAATTTTGAAGAAATTGCCCAACATTTCCAAACTGGCTGTACCATTTTGTATTCCAGGAAGCAATATATGACTGGTCCAGTTGCTCCACATCTTTACCAGCACTTGACGTTGTCAGTATTTTTTATTTTGGTTGTTCTAATAGTTTTGTAGTAGTATTTTACCTTGGTTTTAATTTGCATTTACATAATAGCTAGTGATGGGACTTCCCTGATAGCTCAGATGGTAAAGAGTCTTCCTGCAATACAAAGACCTGGGTTTGATCCCCGGGTCAGGAAGGTCCCTTAGTGAAGGAAATGGTAACCACTCCAGTATTCTTGTCTGGAAAATCCCATGGATGGAGGAGTCTGGTGGGCTATAGTCCATGGGGTAGTGATATTGATTATCTTTCCAAGTGCTGTTTGCTGTCTGTAGATCCTCTTTGGTGAAGTGTCTGTTCAATATTTTGGGGGAAATGGCAACCCACTCCGGTGTTCTTGCCTGGAGAATCCCAGGGATGGGGGAGCCTCGTGTGCTTCTTTCTATGGGGTTGGACAGAGTCGGACACGACTGAAGCGACTTAGCAGCAGCAGCAGCAGTAGCATATAGGTTTTTAAGTTTTCTTACTGTTGAATTTTGAGAGTTCATCATATAGTCTTGATATGAGTAATTTATTGTATATGTGATTTTGCAAACATTATCTCCCAGACTGTAGCTTGCCTTTTGATTTTCTTAATAATGTCTTCAACAAAGCAAACATTTTTAATTTAGATGAAGTTCAATTCATCATTTTTTTCTTGAATAGACTGAATTTTTGTGCCACTTCTAAGAACATTTGACCTAACCCCGGGTCACAAAGATTAAAAAATTTTTTTCTAAGTACTCTAAGATTTAAATCTAGGTATATGATCCTTGACATAATGTATAAGATATAGGTTGAAGTTCATTTTCTTACCCTTAGCTGTCCCATTGTTCTAGCACCATTTCTTGAAAAGATTAACGACTTTTGCACTGTTGTGGATCTAGTTTTAATTTACATATTTAAGTGTGTATATACACATATTATTAAAAATGTACACATATTATTGGGCGTCCCTGGTGGCTTAGATGGTAAAGAATCTGCCTGCAAGGAGACCCTGAGTCAGGAAGATCTCCTGGAGAAGAGAATGACTACCCCCTCCAGTATTCTTGCCTAGAGAACTCCAAGGATAGAGGAGCCTGGTGGGCTAAAGTCCATAGGAGTGCAAAGAGTTGGACACAACTGAGCAACTGTGGTGTTGGAGAAGACTCTTGAGAGGCCCTTGGACTGCAAGGAGACCCAACCAGTCCATCCTAAAGGAGACCAGTCCTGGCTGTTCATTGGAAAGACTGATGCTGAGGCTGAAACTCTAATACTTTGGCCACCTCATGCAGAGAGTTGACTCTGGAAAAGACCCTAATGCTGGGAGGGATTGGGGGCAGGAGGAGAAGGGAACGACAGAGGATGAGATGGCTGGATGGCATCACTGACTCGATGCACATGAGTTTGAGTGAACTTCAGGAGTTGGTGATGGACAGGGAGGCCTGGCATGCTGCAATTCATGGGGTCGCAAAGAGTTGGACACAACTGAGCGACTGAACTGAACTGAACTGAGCAACTAATATTTTCACTTCACTACATAGATTATTGCAAAGAAGGCAGAAAAAAATAAAAAATCCTGGTACAGATACCCAAAGTTTGTATTTGTGATGGATTGGTTGTAAGGGAAACTTCCTAATCAAAATGGGAGAAATTTTAAAATTTAATAGGTACTAATTAGATGATGTTGTATCAATTCACATCAGTGGCCCTTTATGTTATGTTTATAAACATAACACAACTGTTTATGTCATTTGTGGCTTAAATGGTAATCTCTCTGATTTTAATGAAGTTGAGGTTTAATGTTTTTATTGGCTATTTGTATTTTTCTGTGAACTCTGTTCACATCTGCAATTGAATGAGCTTTGTAACTGTCCAGTGACAGGCAATGGTTGTAATTTTGAAGGAGAATCATTTTACCTCTGAGTCCAAGTGTGCTTCTTTGTAAATCTGTAGAAATACTTTTCTCATTCAGTTACTGTGAGATTTACATGAAAATCATGTATAGGAAATCACTACTTGCTCAACATGTAAAAATAAAAGTATTTAATTGGACTATGATGGATTTTTATTCCAGTTATTAAGATCTCCTTTATTAGAATTTAATCTTTATGTCACACTGACCTTATGGGGTTAAATATTTATTNTTACTGTGAGATTTACATGAAAATCATGTATAGGAAATCACTACTTGCTCAACATGTAAAAATAAAAGTATTTAATTGGACTATGATGGATTTTTATTCCAGTTATTAAGATCTCCTTTATTAGAATTTAATCTTTATGTCACACTGACCTTATGGGGTTAAATATTTATTTCATTTCAATAACACATGTAGGAAATTTACTTATGCATACAAATTTACCTTCATTTAGGAGATGGATGTTCAAAAAGAAAATGGAGAATGTTGATTTACAGAGAGCAAGATACCAAAGGGTGTCAGGGCATGGAAGTAAGCTGTTGACTCGAAATGAATTTTGGTTTCTTTACTTAATTATTGTGAAACCTTGGGGGAAGTTATCTGAATTCTTTCAACCTTGATTTCTTATTTATGAAATGGGAGAACTATTATGTGCTTCAGTTTTTGTGAAGATTAAATGAGATAAGGAACACAAAGTTCTTAGAAGAGTGTCTAGCATTGAAAATTTCAAAACAAATGTGTCTACAGCCATTTTGTACATTATATTCAGTTCAGTTGCTCAGTCGTGTCCAACTCTTTGCGACCCCATGAATCACAACATGCCAGGCCTCCCTATTTTTTTTTTTAAATCTTGATTGCTTCCTAGGTTTCACGGATATTTTAGGTCTTTTTTTTAACCTTGTCAATCATGTTTGTTTTGGTGTTATGTTTTTGTGTGTCCCTGGGTCTCTATTTCAGTGAGTAATTTCTTAATCAACCATAAAATTATCCAATAGCCTTGACAATATGGACATTTGTTGGCAAATTCAAAAGGCATAGTAAGATGTAATAATTTTTATGTGGTGACTTTGTAGCCCTTGACTGACTTTCTTAGTATTTATAACCTTTTTTTTCCCGATGCCTTATGACTTATACACACAGTCGTGCCATCTGTGAGGAAAAACCATTTTTACTTCTCTTTTTCCAAACTTCAGACTTTGTATTTATCTCAAAAATTATTGATCAAGAGAAACCAGGCACCCAACAGTATGGACTTTATAATTTTACTCGTATTGAGCTCATGCAAAGAATATGCAAAATTAATTTTTGATGTTAGAAATCAGAAAAATCCTGGCAATTGGAAAGTGGTATGGAGAAATTTTCTAGAATGACAGACATGTTCTTCTATACCTTGATCTGGATGTTGGTTAACTGGGTACATATTTCAAAATTCATTGAACTGCACAATAAAGATTTATGCCTCCTCCTCTATATAAATTACAGGGCAAACAATATCACATTTTGATTGTATATTTGTTTTTGGTGGGGGAAGATATTGGAATAGTAAAGATTAAGGTAAAGCCCTTCACATGGTTTATTTTGACTCAGGACTCTATCCTTGACTGATGGGAACAGCAACCCAAAATCTAAACCATGAAACACCCTGTTGGCTGTTATAGTTGAAGATTTATTTTAGATAATTAAAAATCCAGGGGAACACGTGTACACCAGTGGCAGATTCATGTTGATGTAGGGCAAAACTCCAATTAAATAAATTTATATATTTGTTTAAAATCCAGTAACCAACTATAGAAGGAGAAATGATCATCTCTACTGGAATAATAGGGGATGAACCATTTTGACTTGAAATCTTGCCCAATATCAAGGTCCTAATGAAAATGAAAGACTCAATTATAAAATTTTAAAGTTTAGGACTCATTATACACAAATATAAATTGATATATTTGATTATTTTTTGTAATTTGCATTAACAGAGATTACTTCAAAATCATATGGTGGTAAGCAGGCAGTTGCTACATCCATTTGCAAGTAATATAAATAGATTGGAGACAGAACATAATTATGTGTGTTTATAAGTGTAAAATATCTAAATGCAGTTGAATAAAACATATACTCAGCGCAGCTCAATGTGCATTCTTTCTCCTGGAATAAGTACAGTGTGTGAAATAAGTAAAACAAGTGTGAGTTACTCTGGTTGAACATTAAGCTGAGTGTAAGGCACCCGTCCCTGATAAGAAAAGAATGTGGATCTGTTTTTCAGAGTGAGAACTGTTAAGGAGGTGCAGTTAGCTTTGTCAATGGCAACTGTAAATAGCAAATGAAACAGAAAAACAGTGATGAGTTCTAGAACATTTGTTTCACTCTTCTATTTCCACTTTATTTGTCTACAAATTTCCAAAGGTATTAGTTTAAGAATAATGGAATGGAAAAATACATTCCATCTTTTATAATGTGAAATAAAAGGTTTTAAACATTCTTGTAAAAATACCTGATACATAGATATAAATTTGAGTTAAGAGGAAATCATATTCTTCTTTCCTTAAACCAATAGACACACGATGTCAAAAGGGTGCCTAACTTCCTATCCTCCTGGCTTTGGACCTGTGCAGCCACCCCTTCTGCCGCTCACACGGAATTGTTGCAAAGACTTGAGACTGGAGGAGTCTTTAAAATCCTGGGACATCCGAGATGCCTTGGAAATTCCTCTTGTCCCTTATCTTGGAATTATCTCTTAAGAGTTAGGGGTCACTTTGGGCTTTATTATTCCTCAGCCTCTGTGGAATCCTTTTAACAGGGAGCTGGGGGTAGAGGGTGGAAGTCTAGTTGAGCAAAAATCTTTTGAAACCTTGATATGGGAAGAAGATATGGTCAAGTTGTGCTTTGTCAAGAATTTGGAACTTCTGGGTTTAGAAAATATGCTTAAAACGTGCCTAAGTGTCAAGGCAGAAAATATCTGGAGACTCATTTTGTTTCAAAAACTACCCTTGAATTATGTGGGTACAGTTCAGGGGAGTTAATAAACCTGTCGAGGCTATTGAATAAACAGACCAGGGCAAGGATTTAAATCTAAGTAGTCCCTACTCATTAAAAAAAAAAAAAAAAAGCATCAATATTCTTTAACATGTCTAATAAAATGACAAAGTGTTTAATGAGAAAAGTTAACAATCTCATGCCCATTCCTTATGACCTGCCTACCAGGGGCAACCCATTTGCAAGTCTGCTTCTTCTAGGGTTTCTTTGAAATTTTAAATGTACTCTTAAGTTTAAAAATTGAGGTACAATCCATTAAATTCCTTTTATGGAATATGACATGAACATTTAGCTCTTTTTAAAACCAACAAATGGAAAAACAAAAAAACAACCTGGTTTTGATACAGACGTTCCTCTCTTAATGCATGATCCCAGTGCAGCTATGCCATCATTTGGGCTAAGCGGAAAATTCAGTGCNATCAAGAATCAGGAGATCCAACACAGGAGAGAAGAAAATGCTCGGGATGCTGGTGAAAGAAAGACCGAGTATGATAACTGAATATCCAGCCTGAAGAGCAAACTGTTCAGGTCAGAGGAGGATAGAGAACTCTGTGGGTTTGTCTCCAAGGATTTGTATAGACTAGTGATATATTTGAATGATTTGCATTTCTCCCAGAGATTTCAGGCATGACAAGTACATACAAATCTCAGTACACAAAGCAGAGAAAAGCATGAGATATCAAGCTGTACAAATGTTAAACTCAGTATACAGAACATGTATTAATGTTGACTGTACATGGTAGACCTAATGGCCACGTGGTTTAAATTTGAATGTAGCAAAGTTGGACATTGTTCATATGACCTTAAAAATGTAGTCAAGCTTCAGAAGAAATAGTTCATGGTCCTCCTTTGCTTAGATCTTATGTTTTGTGTTCTTTCTGGCCAGCATCACTTTGCCAACAAAGGTCTGTACTGTCAAAGCTACGGTTTTTTCCACTAGTCGTGTACAGATGAACTGGACCATAAAGAAGACTGAACATTGAAGAATTGATGCTTTCAAACAGTGGTGCTAGAGAAGACTCTTGAGATTCCCTTGGGCAGCAAGGAACTCAAACCAGTCAATCCTAAGGGAAATCGAACCTGAATAGTCATTGGAAGGACTGATGCTGAAGCTAAAGCTCCAATATTTTGGCCACCTGATGTGAAAAGCCAACTCATTGGAAAAGACCCTGATTCTGGGAAAAATTGAGGACAGGAGGGAAAGGGGGCAACAGAGGATGAGATGGTTGGATGGCATCACCAATTCAATGGACATGAGTTTGAGCAAACTCCAGGAGGTGGTGAAAGACAGGGAAGCCTGGTGTGCTATAGTTTGTGGGGTCATAAAGAGTTGNCAACAGAGGATGAGATGGTTGGATGGCATCACCAATTCAATGGACATGAGTTTGAGCAAACTCCAGGAGGTGGTGAAAGACAGGGAAGCCTGGTGTGCTATAGTTTGTGGGGTCATAAAGAGTTGAAAATGACTTAGTGACTGAATGACAGCAACAACTGCCCAGCATATATTTTTCCACAGGAAATATTTTTCCACAGGAAAATTGATTGATTCACTGTTTTAATCATGGAGGTCCTTGTTCAAACATCGCTTCTGTGATCAATCTACTGAAAACAACACCTGCAATCACCTCCTCTGCTTCACTCTCTTCATAGGACATATCAATTCCTAAAATTACACTATTTAAAAAACTTTTTATTTTCTGTCTGCTTCTCTGCTGTGTCCCAACACTTAGAACATGGTCTGGCATATGATAGATGCTCAAGAAAGGCCGTGGAATGAGGAAACCCAATGGATGGTAAGCTCCTGGAAGCAGAGAATGCCTTGTTCACCACTGTATCTTCAATTCTTCACCAAGTGTTTATAGTTCTAGGCATTCCAGGAATCTGTGGTGAATGAGTGAATGAATGAAATCAAGGGTGAGCCATTCTCTTGAAGTGTGTAATAGAAGTATAGTGTTGTAACCTTTGGAGTGTTTGCATGATTAAAGAGAAATCCTCTGTGCAGTAGAATTCAGGATGACTGATGGAATACATTCTTTCCTTGTCTGTGGGGGATCTGAGAAGCAAGCTCTGATGACGTGTGTGTGCTATGTTCCCTCACTCCCAAGACAGTGAGTAAATTCAAATGAGCGTGATTACTAACATGGTTAAAAGGGGATAAGTACATCCCAGGGTCAATGTCAGTTTGCAGTCCCTTTGGAGTTCTGTCTGTGAGAGGTACTCTGCTTCTTCCCTCTTTTCTCTGTATTTGTAGATATTCATGGTTTATATAAAGTTGGCAAAAAAAAAAAAAAGGAAATAATTTTGTACATTATGAATAATGTAACCAGAATCCAACTGATTTTTCTTAAAGTAATATGAAAAGGGATGAATACTTTAAGAAGTGGACCATCTCCTGAAAGTATAAACAAGTACAGACAAGCTGTGGGGATACAAACAGTTGTGAAATAGTGAACGAGGGACCGGGGTGGTGGTGGAGGGACGGGCCAGTGTGGCATTCTGACTTCTCTGTTGATAAACGTCTCATAATAAGTTAGTTTTGTATTTCTATTAGCTAAACATATTTTCATTGGCCTTCTTAATAAAGATATTTATGTAACTTTTTTCCAGGAATCATGGAAAGAGGAAAAAAAGAATCCAAACTCATTGAGATTTATGAAAACATGGACTAAAGGAGCACTCCAGTGAGTGTTTTGATGTTTTTAAGAGCCGAGGGTATGTTCTGCCTTTGATCCAGGTGCTCCACTTTGAATCAGCAATGCTGGCAAAACAAGGAATGTAGTTGCCTGATGGGCTGCAGGCAAGATCCTACCTGTCGTCTCTGGGAAACTTAGCTATGTGGTCTGACTCTCTGATTCAGATAAACTGGATGAGTGAGAAAGAGCTCAAAAATCAAAAAGATTCCCAACCTGGATGTACTAAAGGGTTTTACATATATATACACATGCATACATGTACATATGTGTGTATATATACACGAAGAGAGAGAAAAGCAGGGATAATTTAAATATTCTAAAGTAATCTAATTTAGATGCAGCTCTCCTCATTTACATCAAAATGTTTATCACTCTGGATTACCAATTGTTGTTTAGTTGCTTGGGCATGTCTGACCCTTTGAGACCCCATGGACTGAAGCACGCCTGGCTTCCCTGTCCTTCACCCTCTCCCAGAGCTTGCTCAAACTCATGTCCATCACCAAGCATGAGTTGGTGATGCCATCCAACCATCTTGTCCTCTGTTGTCCCCTTCTCCTCCTGTCTTCAATCTTTCCCAGCATCAGGGTCTTTTCTAATGAATTGGCTCTTCGCATCAACTTCAGCATCAGTCTTTCCAATGAATATTCACGGTTGATTTCCTTTAGGAAATCTGGCTACCCACTCCAGTATTCTAGCCTGGGGAATTCCATGGACAGAGGAGCCTTGCAGGCTCTAGTCCGTGGGGTCCCAGTGAGTTGAACGAGACTGAGTGACTCTTTTCTTTCTTCCACTAGTAAATCCCTAGGCTCTATTTTCATTACAGCAATTGAAATGACCTCTCAAAAAAATATACATATGTGTGTGTGTGTGCATGTGTGTTTGTATAACCAGATCACACTATTTTGAACCTTCTAATAATAGCATAGAGAAGAAATACATCCATCTGTAAATCCTTACATGGCCCAGCCTCTGCTTACCAGTCTGACTTCATTTCACGCCACTTTCCCTGTCATACACTGCTCTCCAGCTCATCTCACTGTCAACACAGCCAGACTAGCTAGCTTTCTCTAGTCATTACGGTCTCAGTCCAGACACTATTTCCGCAGGGAGGCCTTCTCTGGTCATTCAATCAAGAGACACCAGTCACAATCATAGCACCATATTTGGTCCTCTGTAGAGTACTTATTTCCATTTGCTATATTATCTACAGGTGTGGCAGACAGACCTCAGGGTACCCCCGTCATCTTCATTTGGTAGTCACACTTTTGTATAGTCTCCTCCAGGGCTTCCCTGGTGGCTCAGTGGTAAAGAATTCACCTGCCAATGCAGGAAACCCAGGTTCGATCCCTGGGGTGGGGAAGATCCCCTGGATGAGGAAATAGCAAACCAGTCAGTATTTTTGCCTGGGAAATCTCATGAACAGAGAAGCCTGATGGGCTACAGTCCATGGGGTCAAAAAGGGTCAGACACGACTTAGGGACTAAACAACATAAATAATCTCCTCCCTTTGAGTATGGGCAGGACCTTTGACTTGCTTCTAGCCAACGGAATGTGGCAAAAGTGATGGGGTGTCACCTTTTATTGCAAAGGTGATGGAGTGTCATCCTGGAATTAGGGTACATTATAAAGGATTCCATTTCCTTAGAAGACTTGCTTTAGAGACTATATCTTTGCTGGCTTTGAAGAAGAAGCTGCTGTGTTTATAGAAAGCCATGTGGTGAGGAACTGCAGAAGCTGCTAGCAGCTAATAAACCCCAGAGTTCTATACCTGCAAGAAATAAATGCTGCCAACAACCACATGAGCTTGGAAAAACCCTGAGCTGGGCCTGGTCAGTACCTTGATTACAGCTGTGTGAGACTCTAATCAGAGAACCCAGTTAAGCTGTGCTTGGACTTTTGAACTACAGAAATTATGAGATATTAAATGTGTGTTGTTTGAGCTGCTAAGTGAGGGGTAATTTGTTACACAGCAAGAGAATGTGAAGACGCCAGTTTGTTGTCTCTCCAGTGGGATATAAACTTCAGAATTCAGAAAAGTACCTGTCACATGTACTTAAACACATGTACACATGTGTTTAAAAATATTTGTTGCAGATGGACTTCCCTGGTGGTCCAATAGTTAAGAATCTGCCTGGCCTGCAGGGGACGTAGGTTTGATCCTCGGTCTAGGAAGATTCCACATGTTGCTAGGCAACTAAGCCTTTGTGCCACAACTACTGAGCCCTTGGTCTGGAGCCCTCAAACCACAACTGCTGAACAGATATGCAGCAGCTACTGAAGCCTCTGAGCTCTACAGCCCCTGCTCCACAGCAAGGGAAGCTATGCAGTGAGAAGCCCATGCCCANAAAAAAAAAAAAAGGAAATAATTTTGTACATTATGAATAATGTAACCAGAATCCAGCTGATTTTTCTTAAAGTAATATGAAAAGGGATGAATACTTTAAGAAGTGGACCATCTCCTGAAAGTATAAACAAGTACAGACAAGCTGTGGGGATACAAACAGTTGTGAAATAGTGAACGAGGGACCGGGGTGGTGGTGGAGGGACGGGCCAGTGTGGCATTCTGACTTCTCTGTTGATAAACGTCTCATAATAAGTTAGTTTTGTATTTCTATTAGCTAAACATATTTTCATTGGCCTTCTTAATAAAGATATTTATGTAACTTTTTTCCAGGAATCATGGAAAGAGGAAAAAAAGAATCCAAACTCATTGAGATTTATGAAAACATGGACTAAAGGAGCACTCCAGTGAGTGTTTTGATGTTTTTAAGAGCCGAGGGTATGTTCTGCCTTTGATCCAGGTGCTCCACTTTGAATCAGCAATGCTGGCAAAACAAGGAATGTAGTTGCCTGATGGGCTGCAGGCAAGATCCTACCTGTCGTCTCTGGGAAACTTAGCTATGTGGTCTGACTCTCTGATTCAGATAAACTGGATGAGTGAGAAAGAGCTCAAAAATCAAAAAGATTCCCAACCTGGATGTACTAAAGGGTTTTACATATATATACACATGCATACATGTACATATGTGTGTATATATACACGAAGAGAGAGAAAAGCAGGGATAATTTAAATATTCTAAAGTAATCTAATTTAGATGCAGCTCTCCTCATTTACATCAAAATGTTTATCACTCTGGATTACCAATTGTTGTTTAGTTGCTTGGGCATGTCTGACCCTTTGAGACCCCATGGACTGAAGCACGCCTGGCTTCCCTGTCCTTCACCCTCTCCCAGAGCTTGCTCAAACTCATGTCCATCACCAAGCATGAGTTGGTGATGCCATCCAACCATCTTGTCCTCTGTTGTCCCCTTCTCCTCCTGTCTTCAATCTTTCCCAGCATCAGGGTCTTTTCTAATGAATTGGCTCTTCGCATCAACTTCAGCATCAGTCTTTCCAATGAATATTCACGGTTGATTTCCTTTAGGAAATCTGGCTACCCACTCCAGTATTCTAGCCTGGGGAATTCCATGGACAGAGGAGCCTTGCAGGCTCTAGTCCGTGGGGTCCCAGTGAGTTGAACGAGACTGAGTGACTCTTTTCTTTCTTCCACTAGTAAATCCCTAGGCTCTATTTTCATTACAGCAATTGAAATGACCTCTCAAAAAAATATACATATGTGTGTGTGTGTGCATGTGTGTTTGTATAACCAGATCACACTATTTTGAACTTCTAATAATAGCATAGAGAAGAAATACATCCATCTGTAAATCCTTACATGGCCCAGCCTCTGCTTACCAGTCTGACTTCATTTCACGCCACTTTCCCTGTCATACACTGCTCTCCAGCTCATCTCACTGTCAACACAGCCAGACTAGCTAGCTTTCTCTAGTCATTACGGTCTCAGTCCAGACACTATTTCCGCTGGGAGGCCTTCTCTGGTCATTCAATCAAGAGACACCAGTCACAATCATAGCACCATATTTGGTCCTCTGTAGAGTACTTATTTCCATTTGCTATATTATCTACAGGTGTGGCGGACAGACCTCAGGGTACCCCCGTCATCTTCATTTGGTAGTCACACTTTTGTATAGTCTCCTCCAGGGCTTCCCTGGTGGCTCAGTGGTAAAGAATTCACCTGCCAATGCAGGAAACCCAGGTTCGATCCCTGGGGTGGGGAAGATCCCCTGGATGAGGAAATAGCAAACCAGTCAGTATTTTTGCCTGGGAAATCTCATGAACAGAGAAGCCTGATGGGCTACAGTCCATGGGGTCAAAAAGGGTCAGACACGACTTAGGGACTAAACAACATAAATAATCTCCTCCCTTTGAGTATGGGCAGGACCTTTGACTTGCTTCTAGCCAACGGAATGTGGCAAAAGTGATGGGGTGTCACCTTTTATTGCAAAGGTGATGGAGTGTCATCCTGGAATTAGGGTACATTATAAAGGATTCCATTTCCTTAGAAGACTTGCTTTAGAGACTATATCTTTGCTGGCTTTGAAGAAGAAGCTGCTGTGTTTATAGAAAGCCATGTGGTGAGGAACTGCAGAAGCTGCTAGCAGCTAATAAACCCCAGAGTTCTATACCTGCAAGAAATAAATGCTGCCAACAACCACATGAGCTTGGAAAAACCCTGAGCTGGGCCTGGTCAGTACCTTGATTACAGCTGTGTGAGACTCTAATCAGAGAACCCAGTTAAGCTGTGCTTGGACTTTTGAACTACAGAAATTATGAGATATTAAATGTGTGTTGTTTGAGCTGCTAAGTGAGGGGTAATTTGTTACACAGCAAGAGAATGTGAAGACGCCAGTTTGTTGTCTCTCCAGTGGGATATAAACTTCAGAATTCAGAAAAGTACCTGTCACATGTACTTAAACACATGTACACATGTGTTTAAAAATATTTGTTGCAGATGGACTTCCCTGGTGGTCCAATAGTTAAGAATCTGCCTGGCCTGCAGGGGACGTAGGTTTGATCCTCGGTCTAGGAAGATTCCACATGTTGCTAGGCAACTAAGCCTTTGTGCCACAACTACTGAGCCCTTGGTCTGGAGCCCTCAAACCACAACTGCTGAACAGATATGCAGCAGCTACTGAAGCCTCTGAGCTCTACAGCCCCTGCTCCACAGCAAGGGAAGCTATGCAGTGAGAAGCCCATGCCCCACAACTAGAGAGTAGCCCACACTTGCTGCAACTAGAGAAAAACCCTTGTGCAGCAAAAAAGACCCAGCAAAGACAAAAATTAAAATAAAATAATTAATAAGTAATTAAAAAACTACAAAAATATTTGTTGAAGAAATGATTGAAAATAATTGGATTATGAAACATTTTAAGTGGCAGAGAAATCCCCATGGTAATTTAATATACGAATATTGAAAAAATGGACCAAAGTAGTGGGGAGCCAGTCAGTATCACAGTGGTCAAAGTATTGGCCTTGAAGTTGAACAAACCTGGATTTCAGCACTAGATCTGGTTAGATTGACTCCAGGCAAGTCATCTTACTTCTGATCTTTTGCCTTCTCTTCTCTTAAATGGTGATAACAGTACCTACATCATATATGAAGTAGATTATGACAAGGATTAAATACAATACAGTATTTAAGGCCTCAAACGTGACATATCATAGATACACAAGAAAATTGTTCTCAAATAATTTTTAAATTATTTCTCAAAGCCAAATAGAAATTCTAGATATCATTTGCCCATGAAACCATCAATGCATTACTTTGATAAGGATTTTGGAGTTGAAGAGAAGGAAGTCATATTTGCTATAAAGAGGAAAGACAAGGGACTACTTCTGGAGTATGAAGCTATAATTCAGAAGAGCATAAACAGAAACCAAAACACTATAAAGATTAGATTAAGATTTTAAACAACACAGGGACTTAAAATTATCATAAAAATACTTAACATTTAATGAGAGTGTCTGACAGTCACTCCACTCAGTGCTTTAAGTGCATAATTTAATGTTAGCAACTTAGCAACTGAACAACAATAATGTTAGCAACAACACTGGGTTGGAATGCTCACTTCACAAGAGAAAATAAAATAGAACTATTATAAAATGTGAAGTATCCTGTTTTTCCTCAAATCTATATTTCCTGCCTTTTTTTTTTTTTTTTTTTTTTTGCCCTATATCACAGAGAACTACATTTCCCAGGCTTCCTGCTCTCTGACTTCTGGGAGACATGTCCATGGGAGGTCTTGGTGGAACATGGGAAGGTGGGAGAAAGGGGGAAAGTAGGTATGTCTCTCCTCTTTCTGCTTCCTGGGACATCTCCAGGGACAGCTGCTTCTTCTTATTAGTTCTAGCTCCTACCAAATGGGCTTCTCTTCACGGTCTCAGCTCTACCTGGCATCTCTTCCATGGTTCTAGCTCCCACTAGGCTTCCAAATCCTTGAGAACCCTATCCCCTCCCTCCAGTCCCTCCAGCCGTCAGGGAGGGAACTTCTTCCTATTGTTGTCAATCTCTAAATAGCCTTGCAGATGGACTTCTCAGCTCTTTTATCATTTGAGTAACTTTCTACTTAATATTCTTTATTCAAGAGACTTAAAGTGGTTTCTGTTTCCTGGCTTTATCCTGTTGGATTCACATTTCAATAAAATTTAAACCTAAAATTCAAATAGTCTTCCAAGCCTGTGCTCTTAACAGTTAATCTATAATGTTGATATGAAAAGAAATCAACTCCTTCAGGGTCAGAAAAAATGAATATAATTTATGCAACTATTCATGATAGGACCATGGCATAATTATATAGCATGTATGAAATAATATCTGAGACTCTCAAGAATGAATACTAGATTATTTAGCAAGTATTATAGTTCATTTACAAATAATACTACTTATTTTTTCAACAATAATTAAACATTTTATTTATATCCACAATATAATGCATATAATTTCATGTACAACACGAATTGGATTTTGGTGAATGAAAAATTTAAATATTTGAAAAAAAACCTTCAGTGCTACAATTCTACAAAGTCTTAGTATTACTTCTCCTTATATGATATATATATATGTAAAATTGGAAACATCATATAGTCAATTGACACAGTTAACTCTTTCTTAGGGATGAGTTAAGTTTTGATAAAAGAAGACAAGGAAAATAAACTTACTTTCTATGATTCAGTGGGACTACTACAGTCAAATTGATAAGAATATTTCAAGGCAAATTCTGTTTATTTCATTGGTATACCTATTTATAATTGGACTCGCAAATCTGCACTTGTATATACTTCTGTCCTTGTCTCATTTCTGCCTTGTATGGCTGCTTGATTTCCTACTCTACCAGAAATTTCTTCTTTTATCTTTCTTAATATCCTAATCATATTTATTTTAAAATTATTTACAGACTGCTCCTACATGTTCATCTTATCTAGAATAATTACTTTTCTGATTGTTGATTTTGTTTATTGTCTTTCTTACTGCCACGTTTGCTTAAGCACGGGTATGTTTTGAGATTTTGACTTGTGAGCTCACTAAAACACTTATTTACTCTCCCCCTTTCTCTTATTGACACTTTTGTGTCTTTTGCAGTTTTGAGATGACTTGGAGGGCATCACATCAAATCAGGGCTTATATTCATGTTTTATGAATCTTCTACTATTCTTGGCAACATGCTGCACTAGTTACTAAGCTAGGAGATGTGTCAGCCCAGTTACTGACTGCAAAAAGTGTATCCATTCTCCCAGTTTCCCTAGTGACTCTGTATAAGCTTTCATTCTAGGCAGTAGTTTGAACCTTTTAAGGCTCATTTAAAAAGTGGTGGGTATTTCCACTACAACATCCAAACTTAGGCAATTAACTGGACCCCAGAATTCTACCTCACACTGAGTACTTCTAGCAGCAAAAGCTGTATATCTATAGTTTTAGTATTTATCTTCAAGTTTTAGCGCACGCACACACACACCACACGTCTTTTTTTCTAAGAAAGTCTAGATTTATTTTGTATTTTTCCAAAATAAGGCAAGAACTCTACTGCAGCTTAGCTTTATTAGACTATGTCTAATAGTCTATCCATTAGACAATGTCCCTATTTCTGTTCACAATTGCATTTCTCTATTTTATTTTTTAGCACGCTTGTGTATTTTTACTTTCCATTTTAAAGAGTATACTTTATATGGTTAGGAACAAGACAGTGATAGATTGCAGTGTTCAAAGCATATGCTTATCTGGGACTTCTCTGGTGATCCAGTGGTTAAGACTTCACCTCCCAGTGCAGCAGTTTCGATCCCTGTCTGGGGAGCTAAGATCCCACATGCCTTGGGGTCAAAAAATCAAAACATAAAACAGAAACAATGTAACAAATATAATCAAGCTTTAGAAATGGTCCACATTTTTTAAAAATCTATTTTAAAAAAAAAGCAAGCTTATTTTGCTATCATAATCACTGTCTGACTCTCCATCATTGTTATATTATTGCCAAATTAATAAGTATGAAGAAATTACCACATTTCTACTGGTCTAACATACAGATTGTCAAAGGATTTTAGCATTTCAAATGAATAAGTGGAATGTCCTTTTAAATAAAGATTTATTTATATCTTTTAAAATATTTAAGAACATTTAAAAATAATGCTAATAGTATAACATTATTAAATTAAATGTTCAAAAGAAAAAAGTATTCACTGCTCATAATTCTTCCAAATTATGGCTAATTTGGGTTATACACAAATATACCTAGAAAATTAGTGATATTCCTTCAATGTATTCATATTGGAAAACTACCCAATTATTTGTTGGCCATATCTCTCAGTGTTTCAGGACTCCTTTGCAATTAATTTTAAAGCTTGTGCCAAAAAATTATTAAATTAAATGTTCAAAAGAAAAAAGTATTCACTGCTCATAATTCTTCCAAATTATGGCTAATTTGGGTTATACACAAATATACCTAGAAAATTAGTGATATTCCTTCAATGTATTCATATTGGAAAACTACCCAATTATTTGTTGGCCATATCTCTCAGTGTTTCAGGACTCCTTTGCAATTAATTTTAAAGCTTGTGCCAAAATTTCTGGTGTCAAATTTCTGTACTTTGAGGTGGATTGATTTTTAACAATGACCAAAAATCATTCAGAAAACAAGTTTCTGAATTAGTTCTTTAAGTTGAGTGATGCATTTTTAGATGTAAGGAAATATTTTAGAATAAAAATTATAGTCTCTCTTGTGACATAAATTGAGTCTACAAATAGTTTTTTTTAAAGTACTTTAAAAAATGCTCTATGCCAGGACTTCCCTGGAAGTCCAGTGGTTAGGACTCCACGCTTTCTCTGTGTGTGGGGGGGGAGGGGGAGGCAAAAAAAAAAAAAAATTCTATAATGTTCTATGCCATTGTTCCAGCTTTCTGAAGCAGTTTTTATGGAGACATTCATTAAATAGTGTGTGTATGCTTGGTCGCTCAGTCGAGTCTGACTCTGTGATCCCATGGACTGTAACCCGCCAGCCTCCTCTGTCCATGGGATTTCCCAGGCAAGAACACTGGAGTGGTTTGCCATTACTCTTTCCAGGGGATCTTCCCGACCAGGGACTCCAACCTGAGTCTCCTGGTCTCCTGCATTGGCAGGCAGATTCCTTACCACTGAGTCACCTGGGAAGCCCTATACCACCGTGATAACATCTGAGAGAAAGTGGAAATGAGATCATGTACAAAAGACACACTGGTATTCATCCTTATTATTCCTATCAGTATTAACTACAGTGCTTCTATCTTAGATGACATGTTTTGAAAGAGATACAAAGCCGTTAGGACCATTTGTAGGAACTTACGTGCTGTTGGAGGTTTCAGTCAACATTTTTAAGGTAGAGCTGCTCATTTGTAACACCTAGGTCATATTTCAAGAGAATGTCTAGAATATATCAAAGTGTTAACCAGATTACCATGTTGATTTTCCATATTTTCTTTAGCAAGGATGAGTATCAAATATCTCTGTTTGAAAAGTGGAAAAAGCATAAAAATAGTTGACACCTACGCACTCCCACTTACCTCCTGCTGTTATGAGAGTAAATGAGTTTTAAATGAGTAAAACAGAAGTAGAAATAAACCTGTAAGTGTGTAATCACTACTCTTACACAATAGCTACACACGCTTGTGGAATTTGATGTGTTTCTCATCATAGGAGGTCTGAGGGCATTGCTTCTTGTACCTGCTCTTTATGGGTTAGAAAACAGTGAGGAAGGTGTTTAAAATGTTTGGCTTCTCAGAATGCATCAAAAGGAGACTATCTTTCTCTAGTACTGAGGTCACTTCTCACCTGAATGTTTGGCTTGTCTCCACACCCATGAAATCTCATTTTTCTCTGCTGGCACTGCCAATTTAAATTTATTTTATGTGTGATATAGACAGATATATGCCAGGTGCTGGACTGAGTCCATTAAGACTTCACAGAGGAAGGGAGGTTGTTTTAAATACTTAAATGGTAGTTGGCAGCTCTGATTCTTGACCCTAGCTTGGTAAAAAGCCTGGGCTCCACATTTATAATGCAGACATGCAGACTGAATAAAGGTTAAGTATATTGTGTGTTTTTTTTATACTGACTCAACCATAAAAATCTGTCATACCTAACCCTAGACTAGACATAAGATCTTAGAAATCTGTGATTCTCAGAGGATGATAAGCAATTGGAACAATTTTCTCTTCTTTAGATAACTTCCATATCAAGTATACCCTGAAGCCAACTCTAAAAGAAGAAAAAGAAATAAAAAACAGTCCAGTCAGTCCCCAGGATGATGTCTGTAAAACGTCAGCCTGGAATCCCCAACACAGTGCCACAATGTCAGAAACACACTGTGGTAACACCATTGCATCAACTCTCTGAGAATAAGTAATCAAGGAGATCAATGCTGGCTCTTTCTGCAAACACATCCTTTCTGTGAGCAGTGATTCAAGAAGAACATGAAGAAAGAAAAGTACATATCTTGAAAAATGCAGACACTTGCACCATTCTTCTGAAAATATTTCCCTAGAATTCTCCAGAAGTTGCAATGTTGCAATAAAAATGAAACCAGAAAAAGTATATGTGTATAACTGAGTCACTTTGCTGTACAGTAGTAATTAACACAGTGTAATTCAACTATAATTCAATAAAAAAATTTTAATGAAAAAAAATTGCCTGGGTTCCATACAACTTAACTAGTTTTTGGAACGCAAACTAGTTTCTTAGACTTTTTTTTTTTTTTTTTTCTGTCATGAGCAAGAGAAAAACCAAAACATGTTCCTCAGTTGATTCATCTTCAGTTCAGTTCAGTTCAGTCACTCAGTCGTGTCTGACTCTTTGCAAGCCCATGAATCGCAGCACGCCAGGCCTCCCTGTCCATTACCAATTCCCGGAGTTCACTCAGACTCACAGGAGACATTCATTAAATAGTGTGTGTATGCTTGGTCGCTCAGTCGAGTCTGACTCTGTGATCCCATGGACTGTAACCCGCCAGCCTCCTCTGTCCATGGGATTTCCCAGGCAAGAACACTGGAGTGGTTTGCCATTACTCTTTCCAGGGGATCTTCCCGACCAGGGACTCCAACCTGAGTCTCCTGGTCTCCTGCATTGGCAGGCAGATTCCTTACCACTGAGTCACCTGGGAAGCCCTATACCACCGTGATAACATCTGAGAGAAAGTGGAAATGAGATCATGTACAAAAGACACACTGGTATTCATCCTTATTATTCCTATTAGTATTAACTACAGTGCTTCTATCTTAGATGACATGTTTTGAAAGAGATACAAAGCCGTTAGGACCATTTGTAGGAACTTACGTGCTGTTGGAGGTTTCAGTCAACATTTTTAAGGTAGAGCTGCTCATTTGTAACACCTAGGTCATATTTCAAGAGAATGTCTAGAATATATCAAAGTGTTAACCAGATTACCATGTTGATTTTCCATATTTTCTTTAGCAAGGATGAGTATCAAATATCTCTGTTTGAAAAGTGGAAAAAGCATAAAAATAGTTGACACCTACGCACTCCCACTTACCTCCTGCTGTTATGAGAGTAAATGAGTTTTAAATGAGTAAAACAGAAGTAGAAATAAACCTGTAAGTGTGTAATCACTACTCTTACACAATAGCTACACACGCTTGTGGAATTTGATGTGTTTCTCATCATAGGAGGTCTGAGGGCATTGCTTCTTGTACCTGCTCTTTATGGGTTAGAAAACAGTGAGGAAGGTGTTTAAAATGTTTGGCTTCTCAGAATGCATCAAAAGGAGACTATCTTTCTCTAGTACTGAGGTCACTTCTCACCTGAATGTTTGGCTTGTCTCCACACCCATGAAATCTCATTTTTCTCTGCTGGCACTGCCAATTTAAATTTATTTTATGTGTGATATAGACAGATATATGCCAGGTGCTGGACTGAGTCCATTAAGACTTCACAGAGGAAGGGAGGTTGTTTTAAATACTTAAATGGTAGTTGGCAGCTCTGATTCTTGACCCTAGCTTGGTAAAAAGCCTGGGCTCCACATTTATAATGCAGACATGCAGACTGAATAAAGGTTAAGTATATTGTGTGTTTTTTTTATACTGACTCAACCATAAAAATCTGTCATACCTAACCCTAGACTAGACATAAGATCTTAGAAATCTGTGATTCTCAGAGGATGATAAGCAATTGGAACAATTTTCTCTTCTTTAGATAACTTCCATATCAAGTATACCCTGAAGCCAACTCTAAAAGAAGAAAAAGAAATAAAAAACAGTACAGTCAGTCCCCAGGATGATGTCTATAAAACGTCAGCCTGGAATCCCCAACACAGTGCCACAATGTCAGAAACACACTGTGGTAACACCATTGCATCAACTCTCTGAGAATAAGTAATCAAGGAGATCAATGCTGGCTCTTTCTGCAAACACATCCTTTCTGTGAGCAGTGATTCAAGAAGAACATGAAGAAAGAAAAGTACATATCTTGAAAAATGCAGACACTTGCACCATTCTTCTGAAAATATTTCCCTAGAATTCTCCAGAAGTTGCAATGTTGCAATAAAAATGAAACCAGAAAAAGTATATGTGTATAACTGAGTCACTTTGCTGTACAGTAGTAATTAACACAGTGTAATTCAACTATAATTCAATAAAAAAATTTTAATGAAAAAAAATTGCCTGGGTTCCATACAACTTAACTAGTTTTTGGAACGCAAACTAGTTTCTTAGACTTTTTTTTTTTTTTTTTTTTGTCATGAGCAAGAGAAAAACCAAAACATGTTCCTCAGTTGATTCATCTTCAGTTCAGTTCAGTTCAGTCACTCAGTCGTGTCTGACTCTTTGCAACCCCATGAATCGCAGCACGCCAGGCCTCCCTGTCCATTACCAATTCCCGGAGTTCACTCAGACTCACATCCATCGAGTCCGTGATGCCATCTAGCCATCTCATCCTCGATCGTCCCCTTCTCCTCCTGCCCCCAATCCCTCCCAGCATCAGAATCTTTTCCAGTGAGTCAACTCTTCACATGAGGTGGCCTAAGTACTGGAGTTTCAGCTTCAGCATCATTCCTTCCAAAGAAATCTCAGGGCTGACCTCCTTCAGAATGGACTGGTTGGATCTCCTTTCAGTCCAAGGGACTCAAGAGTCTTCTCCAACACCACAGTTCAAAAGCATCAATTCTTCAGCACTCAGCTTTCTTCACAGTCCAACTCTCACATCCATACCTGACCACAGGAAAAACCATAGCCTTGACTAGACGGACCTTAGTGGGCAAAGTAATGTCTCTGCTTTTGAATATACTATCTAGGTTGGTCATAACTTTTCTTCCAAGGAGTAAGCGTCTTTTAATTTCATGGCTGCAATCATTCATCCTAAAGATGGATAAATCAATGATTTATTTAGAAGAGCTATTTCTCTCCCAAGATAGGGATGATGACATGTATTGTCAATGCTGTGATAGCACCTCTTTATATTCCATATTCTATGTATTTTCTGAGGGAGTTAATTTCATGGACTATTTCCAAGTGGCTGAATTCTCATCCTTATCACTCCTTAAGGCATACAAAACAAACAGTAGTCCATAAAGGTGTATTTAAAATCTTAATGAACTGCCAATTTTATATATTATTATGATGGCAAAGATTCATAATTTCTATAGTTCATAGTCTACAATCATGTTTCTTTCACAAAATCCTCGAGCTCTTTATTCTTTCCAGGGCTATCAGGCAAGGCTCATCCCTGTGAGCTGTCTTCCAGCTTTCTGAAGGTGTTTGTTAAGTATTGGAGAAGAATCTCAGCTAACCTCCCAGGCTAACAAGCATCTCTCTGCTTGTAGTTCTTGCTGCTTTTGCCTCTGACAAAGGTGGTCAAGATCTCTTTACTTCCGACTTTCTAATCAGATTGTAGCAGTTGGTTGATTAATCTGGTGTTTCTCTGAGGCACAGCTGTCAGCAAAATTTACCTAATCTGAGCCATCTTTTTTTCTGAGGGTAGCCCTTTTATCTCCTTCTTCTTGTCTTCTTTGGTTCTTTCTCTTTAATATGGACCATTTGTTAAGTCTTTGTTGAATTTGATACAATATTGCTTCTGTTGTTTACTTTTCTGTTTTTTTTTTTTTTTTTTGGCTGCAAGCCAGGTAGGATCTTAGCTCCCTGACCAGGGATCAAACCCTCACCTCCTGTTGTTTAAATTTAAATTGTGAAGGTCGCTCAGTCGTGGCTGACTCTTTGTGACCCCATGAACTATACAGTCCATGAAATTCTCCAGGCCAGAATACTGGAGTGGGGTAGCCTTTACCTTCTCCATGGGATCTTCCCAACCCAGGGATTGAACCCAGGTCTCCCACATTGCTGGTGTATTCTTTACCAGCTGAGCCACAAGGGAAGCCCAAGAATACAGGAGTGGGTAGCCTATCCCTTCACCAGTGGATCTTCCCAACCCAGGAATTGAACCAGGGTCTCCTGCACTGCAGGCAGATTCTTTACCGATTGAGCTAAAGTCATAACCAGTGAACTGCCAGGGAAGTCTCTGTTTTCTCTTTCCTAACTAGAGCAACTTCTAACAGATCTTCAGACATTCGGTATAAAATAAAATAATGTTTAAGTTTTGAAGTGCTTTCTGATGACTTTTTAGGAACTTTTACCAATAAACATAAAAGACTGAAGCCAGTTTTTTTGTTTGTTTTTCACTCTCTTAACATAGGTGTCTTTCTGAAAGTTTGATTTACATGAGTTCCTATTTTGGCCTTCATTCAATCCCTTACCAATTAACTTATAGTTCACTTCATTCTAAACGTGTCTTTTTTGTGTTTGCAGTTCCACCCTTCTTAAAACAACTCAGGGATATATAAAATGCTGTGCTTGATCAGGTAGAATGGATTAAAGAAGGGAGTGCCCTAGATGTTGGCAATGAAGACTGTCATTGTTTGGCAAAGTACAATTTGAGATTCAGCAGTTTTCTTTCCAGTTTAAGAAGCCACGTCCCAAAAAACAAGTCAAATCATGAGTGCAAAAGAGATGAGAAATTATTATGTAAGAAATTAAATGTGTGTTAGGAACCCTGAAGAAAGACTCCATTTTTGTCATTTGTTAGACTCTACTGTCAGATAGACTATTACTGTAAATCTTTCACTTTCCTATTATCATTTTACTTCATATATTATTGCATCCTGGGCCTATACAGATTACACTGTTGCTTGGCAATTTGCATGTGGTTCTGGTCTTCAGAAATGTGGTTCCTCAATCTGTGTGTTTTTCCACTTCCTACTGCCCTCAGTCCTGCCATATTTCTTCAACAACGTGTGTGCATGTTCAGTTGTATCTAACTCTTTGCGACCCCATGGACTGTAGCCCACCAGGCTCCTCCTGTCTATGGGAGTTTTTAGGCAAGAAAACTGGAATGGGTTGCCATTTCCTCCTCCAGGGGGTCTCCCTGATCCAGGGATCAAGCCCACATCTCTTGCATCTCCTGCATTTGCAGGCAGATTCTGAACCATTGAGCCACCATAAGACTAGCCAAAGTTAGCCAAGACCACGAGGCTCAGGGTATCACTGCTGTTCCTTACTAGAATAGCCTTCTCAGGGATGTTATATTACCTTCATTTCTAGTCCTTTTCTAAAGCTTGTATCTCAAAAACCTGATTCTGACTTCGAATAATTATTAGCCCAGTCTTGTGTTCAGACTCTGATAAGTGTCCCACATGCTGTATGCAAGAACAGGCCAGTAACTGTTCAAGTTTTCTAAGCGTGCATTTGAATCTTACAGAAAATTTTCATACCCAAAGTGTTTCTTATTTAATCCTCAAAAAAAAAAAAAAAAAAAAAAACCCTCTGTGGGTTGGATAATATCCACACATTATAGATACTTAGCCAGATTCAAGACGGGCAAATAGCCATTTCAGACTCTTACCTTCAGCTTCCATTCCAGTGCAAGTGGAGTTCTTTTTCTGTTTGGTTTGTTTCTTTATTGTGGAGTTCTTTTTCTGTTTGGTTTGTTTCTTTATTATCCAGAGTATCTTTACTTAGCACATTCTTCAAAGGCCAAGAAACATGTAGGAAAGAGAGGAAAAGGGCTTTTCCAGTAAGTGCAAATTTAGAATGCGGATAGTATGAAAACATAGATATGTGAAAACATATTCACTATCCCTCTTTTGAAGTCCATAATTTATCTGTATTTTTTTTTAAGTGTTATTTACTGACACCACATGTGGCCTTCTTCTAGGAGCGGTGCGCAGGCTTCTCGTCCCAACAGCTTCTCTTGTCCTGGAGCACGCGTTCTAGCGCACAGGCTTCTGTAGGTGCGTGCGGAACGTGGGCTCAGTTGCCCTGCGGCACGTGGGATCTCCCCAGACCAGGGGTCGAACCCATGTGCCCAGGGTTGGCAGGCGGATTCTTAACCACTGGACCACCAGGGAAGCCCCACCATCCCTTTTGAAAGCGTTCTTGGAGAGCTTTTCTTCGTACCCTGAAAACCCCCACGATGCGTGGCCAGTGTCTGATATGGGGAGACAGCTCAAGGAGTAAGCCAAGAAAGCTGCTGCAGTTCTCCGCTCCGAGGACGTGTGATGTCAGCTCCATCTGCCCCACAGCTGGGTGATTGGGGCCCTGGCTCTGTTTTGTGGGGTTTCCCCATCCTGAAGTTCTTGAGCAGGCATACAGTGCTAAAGATAACAGGTGACTCCATCTTCTGTTCATGTCCATGCTTCCTGTGCCAAGTTTAAATAGTCTTACCTGGCTAACCACAATGACCAGAGTGTAGCATTCCTACCCCTCTGAGCTCACGTACCAAGTCTGGTTTCCAGTTTGCTAGATTCTCCTGGAAGTGAGTTATCTGCATTAATGAGTTATAATGCTTTGGGTTTATCAAATGTATTCAAGTCAGTTGTAATGAGGTATTTTAGAAGTCGACTCAGTCCATAATTGTACTGGCTAAGGACAGTGAGGAAGTCACAGTGAGGAAAACTTGAGTGGTTTTCAAAATGCATTGCTTACAGAGCCTCACACTTAGAGATAACTGAAATATAAATGACACGTACACACATTATTGTCCACTGCCTCCAGCAGATACCAGCATGTCTTCAGAGACTTTATGAAGACACTAGAGGTTTTAAGGCTGCAATTCTATAGCCTTAGTGTTTGCCATACTCTCCCATGAAACATTTAAAACCTGCATTTGTAAAATACTCCAGAGTTGATTCATATAATTAAAGTCACCTTTAACTATCAAAGTCTGTTGATTTCTGTTTGAAGAAAAAGGAGAAATTTAAAACAAAACCAAAGAGCAAAGACATCTTAGGGGATTTAAAACAAAACCAAAAAGCAAAGACTAAGATTAGGGGATTTAACTCTATTCTTTTCCCTTGCAGTCCTGTCTGCATAGCAGTTCTTACTGCTAGAAACCATCCCATTCACTTATCATATACATTCCATGAGAGTAGAAATATTCTTTTACTTTGCATTAAATAAACATTCAATGAATAAAAAATGACTGTAGAGAACACTTTTATCTACCCTACTCTTTATGTTTTAAAACATTGACACCCAGTACATTTAAGTGATTTAAGAATGTTCACAGTTAGCAATGAATGAATCTGGATTAAAAAAACACCTCCTCTTTTCTGTGTGTTGGTTATTTTCAAGTGGTCACCTACTCAAATACATTCACCCGAATAGTGCTTATTGATTGTCAGTCTATCAGGCACCTCATAAAGAAAATGAAATAACATTGTTCTTGCTGCAAGGAATTTATTATCTCATAAGAACAATAATGCCAATCTACTGAAACTACTCCTTCAAATGATTGCTCTTCCAGTGTTAATTAAACCACTGAATCTTTGGCAAATCCATCAATGACACAGCAACTTGGTTCAACACACTTTGGTAAAAAGTCAGTTATATTGTACAGTGAATAAATACTTTTTACCAAGTGCACCTACCTATATGTCTATCATATAAGATACTGTTTTGGGTCCTATGGACATATGGGTAGTCTATGACTTCTTGTCTGGAATTACTAGGCGGAACTTTTTGTAGGTTCTGACACTGTACCATCTTTTGTCACACAATTCATTGATCCCCTAATGACCACCTTGATGAAAGGTGAAGGGGAGACTGGAATAAACAATGGTTTAAGTTTCCTTTTCTAGGCCCTTAACCAGAGCCTGAATTTGCCAGTCTAATTACCTGAAGAATATACTTGTTAACATAGTGAAGTGAAGTGAAGTGAAGTTGCTCAATCATGCCCGACTCTTTGCGACCCCATGGACAGTGGCCTGCACCAAGCTCCTCCGTCCATGGGATTTTCCAGGCAAGAGTACTGGAGTGGGTTGCCATTTCCTTCTCCATTAGGGCAGGCATAATTTCCATGTTGTCAGCAAAACTTTGATGGTATCAAAATAAATGAGTCATGTAATTTGAGCTTTTGAAAGTAGAGTTTGAGAAACCAGAAAGAAGACTTTCAAGATAGGCAGGGGGTGACATGGTGAGGCCTGGTGGGCCTGAGTGGGGGCTTCCCTCTCCACCACACCTAGTAATTGCGCAGACTGGGATCTACATCTGGAGCATTAAAGCAAAGGAAGAATTCCCTTTCCTTGGTCAATATTCTGATGCACTATGAAACAAACACCTCTACTGTGAATCTTACAGTCTCACACAGATCAAAGATTTCAAGAGGAGGTGTTGCTGAACAGTTTCATTGCTCAAGGCTAATTATTCATAGGAGAATCCACCCAGGAAAGTTGCTAAACTGGTTTGCTGGCTGTTTGGTGGAGAGTTTTAAAGAGACATTGCCACATTTGAACAGAGAACTTAATTTTATGTAAAAATTATACACGGAGAGAAGAGAGAAAAGACAAGTAGCTATGACAGAATAAATGGGACTTCTTTTAATTTCCAGTCTTTAAAACTATATTTAAAAATGAACTAAAGAGCATGACTTAATTGTTGATCAAACATCCCACTAAAAGGGCATGTTTAAAGTTTTTTTGTGTTTTTAAGATGTGAATACATGGAGAAAAGTTGGAAATATGCCATGTATTACTGTGGGGAGATCATGATAAAATATTACTCATTGAAGTTCTGTTTAGAGACTCTACATACAGGCCTATGCACATACTAACCCCAAACAACCTTTCTTATATTGTAAAAACCAAAAAATATGTATACTTGATTCCTTCATCATTATTCTTTTTAGAATAAAAATTTTAAGGCAACAAAGAGTTAGGAGGCATATCCTTTTTACAACCACC
>SJYX01007551.1:45790-56632 GCA_006410675.1 Oreotragus oreotragus
ATTCTTCGGTGCTCAGCTTTCTTCACAGTCCAACTTTCACATCCATACATGACCACAGGAAAAACCATAGCCTTGACTAGGCGGACCTTAGTCGGCAAAGTAATGTCTCTGCTTTTGAATATACTATCCAGGTTGGTCATAACTTTTCTTCCAAGGAGTAAGCGTCTTCTAATTTCATGGCTGCAGTCACCATCTGCAGTGATTTTGGAGCCCCCCAAAATAAAGTCTGACACTGTTTCCACTGTTTCCCCATCTATTTCCCATGAAGTGATGGGACCGGATGCCATACTCTAATAAAAAATATTTTTTAAAAAGAAATGGTTTTAAGCACCACTCATTACTCAGTAAGTTTTTCTGTTTCTGTAGAACACATCATAACATAGGAACTACAAATATATGCCAAATTTTAAAAAATTGGACTCCTTTCCTACAACTGTTAGTCTGTGTCTTATATTAGAGCCTCCAACAGTGTCAATGTGTGCAGAAAACTGGTGGTACTTGAAGACCATCAAATGTTACAAACACCAATGGTTAAAAGCCCTGGAAGAAGAGCCTTCCTGGCTTCAACTAAGGCTCTAACATTTACTGGTTGTATGACTTCAAGCAAGTTACTAAGCATTTCCAAGCCTCAAGCGCCTCATCTGTAACGTAGGGTGATTATTTTACCAAAGTTGAGAGATTCTTATTAGAAGATTCAAGAGGATGGCCCATGTGCTATGCTCCACGTAGTGCTTAGCATGTACTGAGCCCTCAGTAAATATTGCCTTCTAAGCCCAGAAATGAATTTTGAGGTTTTAAATCATCTTTAGAGCTTTCCAGGTGGCACCAGTGGTAAAGAACTTGCCTGTCAAGGTCAGACATAAGGGATGGAAGGTTCAATCCCTGGGAAGATCCCCCGGAGGAAGGTATGGCAATCCACTCCAGTATTCTTGCCTTCAGACTCCCATGGACAGAAGAGGCTGGAGGGTTACTGTCCATAGGGTTGCAAAGAGTTGGACACGACTGAAGCCACTTAGCACGCATGCACCCACAAATTTTGGTTCGTTCTTATAGGTAAAGTTAATTCAGTAGTTCTGTGTGTGGGGGTGGGTGGGTGGTTACGCGCACACGCGCGTGCTAAGTAGCTTCAGTTGTGTCCAACTCTGTGCAACCCTACGGACCATAGCCGACCATGCTCCTCTGTCCGTAGGATTCTCCAGGCAAGAATACTGGAGTGGGTTACCATGCCTTCCTCCAGGGGATCATCCCGACCCAGGAATCAAACCCACGTCTCTTAAGTCTAACCTGCATTGGCAGGCGATTTATTTACCACCAGCACCACCGGGAAAGCCCCTCGGTGGTTCTATTTCTCCTCCAGTTTCAGTTTAAAATCCAGAGTTTAAATTGAAAGCTACACTAACTTTTAGGACAAATTTGATGGCAGAACATGGATAGTTTAGTTTGGAGATAAATTAGAATTGACCAAATAGGAACCACTTTCCAACCTNCCCCTCGGTGGTTCTATTTCTCCTCCAGTTTCAGTTTAAAATCCAGAGTTTAAATTGAAAGCTACACTAACTTTTAGGACAAATTTGATGGCAGAACATGGATAGTTTAGTTTGGAGATAAATTAGAATTGACCAAATAGGAACCACTTTCCAACCTTCTGTGATTCTTATACAGACACAGTGAATGGAAATTCCCTTGTTCGCTCTATTTCTCCTTCAGAGGAGGAATAAGACAGGTTTTGTCTGTAGAGTTAGACTTGAAAGTGAAAGTTTCTTAGTCGTGTGCAACTCTTTGCAACTTCATGGACTATACAGTTTATGGAATTCTCCAGGCCAGAATTTTGGAAAGGGTAGCCTTTCCCTTCTCCAGGGAATCTTCCCAACCCAGGGATCAAACCCAGGTCTCCCACATTGCAGTCAGGTTCATTACCAACTGAGCTATCAGGGAAGCCCCAGAGTTAGGCTTAAATGTACTTCATTCCAGATGGCTGAAGACTGAGAAATTCTAATAAAGGGAAGAAATTATCCCCCAAAGAATTAATATCCAGAGATACTGCAGTTGACCTTAATATAGGCTCCTGTTAATAGAACAAATATGAGTTTTTGAATCTACAGAAAACATGAAAATCACCCTTCCATATTTACTCCTCTTCTAAAATATACCAGAAAGTTCTCTGCCCTGGGGCCCTCTGCACATGGCATGAGAAGACCCCGAAGAGAAGAGAAAGTCATGAAGACTTGTGCTCTGCTAAAGATTTTATAATCTCCAGTCAAATTTGTGTCATTCTCAATCCAGGCAAACACTAAATGGGTCTGAGGCTCTACCCACCTATCCCATTTAAATGCAGTATTTACAAGTCTTCAACAACTATTAAAAGGTACTTTAATAGACTAATTTTGTTACATGATGCCAAGTATATTGTTTCAATTGTTGTTGCTAGTTTGGAATGTAATGTTTTATTTATTTTTGCTGTCTCTTTAATTGCCATGTACATTATTCATAAGTTTCATTGCTTTAAAACTCAAGCAACAATGGTTTTCCTGCTGCCATTTGTGCCAACACATCACTATTTGCACTAATGGGAGTAAGAAGACAGCAAATCCAAAAGCTAACTGGGCTTAGTTCTTGTTCTAGTTTCTCGAGGCATAAAGTTAGGTTGTTTATTTGAAATCTTTCTATTTTCTTAATTATGCATTTATCATTTTAAACTTTCCCATTAGAATTGCTTCTGCTGCATCCCATAGGTTTTGTTATATTGTCCTCCTATTTCCATTTCTTTCAAAATATTTCTTGATTTTTTTTTTATTACTTCTTTGACCCATGGGTTAGCCAAGAGTATGTTGTTTAATTTCCACATATTTGTGGATTTTCCAACTTTCTTCTTGTTGTTTTCTAATTTCATATCATGTGGTCAGAAAAGATACTTGTTATGATTTCAGTCTTCTTAAACTTATTAACATTTGTTTCATGTTTTATCAGATAGTCTGCTATGGAGAATGATCTGTGTGTACTTGAGAAAAGTGTGTGTTCTGTTTCTGTTAGATGATATGTTCCATACATGTCTATTAAGTCCACTTGCTCGAATATTTGGTTTAAGTTCAATATTTCTTCACTGATTTTCTGTTGGGATAATTTAGTCATTGCCAAAAGAGGGGTATTAAAGCCCCCCTGCTATTACTATATTATTGCCTATTTTTCCCATCAGATTTGTTAATAATTGTTTAATATATGTAGGTTAGATATGGGTATATATCTTAATATATGTTAGGTTGGTATATATGTTGGTTACAGATGTATTTACTTGTTACATCTTTTCTATGAATTAATCCCTTCATCATTATATATTGTTGTAACTTTTGTCTTGTTACCAGTTTTGTCTCAAACTGTTTATGTGGGTCTTTTCATAGTCTCCTTCCTTTGCTCTCATAATTCAGCCTAAGGGATTAGGAAATTGAGAAGCATGTGGTCTACAGAGGACCTTTGTTTGCTTTAATCTCCAGTGCTTTTTCCTTAGGAAAAATTAAGGTAAAATTTGCTAACAACACCTTGTGAAAACAACAATGAATTAGCATGACTATAATCATAATCAGTTTCATTAATATAGTTCTGATATCCTTTGTGAAACACTTTACTAGTTGTACATTTATTTCTCTTCTATATGGTAATAGCCTAATTGTACAATCTTAGGTCCTTAGGCTAACAGTCTAGGTTTCAGTTTTTCCATGAATATTCAGGGAAAGCTTTTTATGTTTTATGTTTTATTTGTATAATTTTGATGATTTATTTGCAAGAGAGAATTATTTAACATGAAAAGATACAGTATATGAGAGGAACAAGTTTTAATCAAGTTCAATTTTTGTACAAGAATCAGAAATTCAAATTTAAGATATATGAACACTTTCCTGGTGATCAGTGGCTAAGAATCTGTGCTCCCAATGCAGGAGGCACAGATTCAATTCCTAGTCAGGGAACTGGATCTCACATGCTACAACTAAGCACACGTGCTGCAACCACTGACGTGCGCTCTAGAGCCTGTTAGCTGCAACGAACACCCAACACAGCCAAAATTAAATAAATAAATAAATTTAAGATGTATGAAAATCTGGAAAAAGGTACATTGCACTTTCCCTCTCTTTTTAACGCTATTTCTCCTTTTCGATAACAATTCAAAATCAGCATTATGAACAGTCATTGTCCTTTTTATATGTACTTAACTCTCCTGCTTGACTGTTTCTAATCATTCAGTTCAGTTCAGTTCAGTCGCTCAGTTGTATCTGATACTTTGCGACCCAATGGACTGTAGCACCCCAGGGCTCCCTATCCATCACCAACTCCCCGAGTTTACTCAAACTCATGTCCATTGAGTTGGTGATGCCATCTAATCATCTCATCCTCTGTTGTCCCCTTCTCCTCCTGCCCTAAATCTTTCCCAGCATCAGGGTCTTTTCAAATGAATTAATTTTTCACATCAGGTTGCCAAAGTATTGCAGTTTCAGCTTCAGCATCAGTCCTTCCAATGAACATTCAAGACTGATTTCCTTTAGGATGGACTGGTTGGATCTCCTTGCAGTCCAAGGGACTCTCAAGAATCTTCTCCAACACCACAGCTCAAAGAATCAGTTCTCTGGTACTCAGTTTTCTTTATAGTCCAACTCTCACATCCATACATGACTAATGGAAAAACCATAGCTTTGACTAGGTGGACCTTTGTTGGTAAAGTCATGTTTCTGCTTTTTAATATGCTGTCTAGGCTGGTCATAACTTTCCTTCCAAGGAGCCAGCATCTTTTGATTTCATGGCTGCAATTACCATCTGCAGTGATTTTGGAGCCTCCAAAATAAAATCTGTCACCGTTTCCACTGCTTCCCCATCTATTTGCCATGAAGTAGTGGGACTGGATGCCATGATCTTCGTTTTCTGAATGTTGAGCTTTAAGCCAACTTTTTCACTCTCCACTTTCACTTTCACCAAGAGACTCTTTAGTTCTTCTTCCCTTTCTGCCATAAGGGTGGTGTCATCTGCATATATGAGGTTATTGATATTTCTCCTGGCAATCTTGATTCCAGCTTGTGCTTCATCCAGACCAGAGTTTCTCATGATGTACTGCGTATAAGTTAAATAAGCAGGGTGACAATATACAGCCTTGACGTACTCTTTTTCCTATTTGGAACCAGTCTCTTGTTCCATGTCCAGTTCTAACTGTTGCTTCCTGACATGTATACAAATTTCTCAAAAGGCAGGTCCAGTGGTCTGGTATTCCCATCTCTTTCAGAATTTCCCACAGTTTATTGTGATCTACACAGTCTAAGACTTTGGCATAATCAATAAAGCAGAAATCGATGTTTTTCTGGAACTCTCTTGCTTTTTCAATGATCCAGCGGATGTTGTCAATTTGATCTCTGGTTCCTCTGCTTTTTCTAAAACAAGCTTGAACATCAGGGAGTTCACGGTTCATGTAAGGCTGAAGACTGACTTGGAGAATTTTGAGCATTACTTTACTAGCATGTGAGATGAGTGCAATTGTGCCGTAGTTTGAGCATTCTTTGGCATTGCCTTTCTTAGGGATTGGAATGAAAACTGACCTTTTCCAGTCCTGTGGCCACTGCTGAGTTTTTCAAATTTGCTGGCATATTGAGTGCAGCACTTTCACAGCATCATCTTTCAGGATTTGAAATAGCTCAACTGGAATTCCATCATCTCCACTAGCTTCGTTCGTAGTGATGCTTCCTAAGAACCACTTAACTTCACATTCTAGGATGTCTGGCTCTAGGTTGATGATCACACCGTCGTGATTATCTGGTTCATGAAATTCTTTTTTGTACAGTTCTTCTGTGTATTCTTGCCACCTCCTCTTACTATCCTCTGCTTCTGTCAAGTCCATACCATTTCTGTCCTTTATCGTGCCCATCTTTGCATGAAATGTTCCCTTGGTATCTCTAATTTTCTTGAAGCAATCCTAAGCATTACTGGATTTGAAATCAAATTAATAAAGCTTATCTATACATGTTCAAAGTAAAAGTAAACAGTTTCTGACAGAGTATTCAAGTGAATCTTCAATGCATAAAGTGCCTGTGCTTTAAGTCTATTGATTTTATGACATCCATCCAGCCCACAACTTCATTTTTATCTTCATGCCAGTTCTAGTTAAATAAAGATTCTGAAAGAAAAGTTATTACATTAAAATCCAGGGAAAGATTTTAAATTTTAATCTTTAAATTTTAATCTTTTAAAATCTTTAAATAGGCTCACTTCTTTAAAAATGTGGTATTTCCCCTGATTTTCAAAACAACTTTACTTATAATCTGACATTCCATAAAAACTATAAATCTATGAATCACTCTCAATTTGACATTCCATTGAACTGGACTTATTCCACTGAGTAAGACCATATGTGTATGGTCTTATTAGAAAATAAACTATTAAATTTATTTTGAAGCATTTTTATACTCATTTGGCAATTAAATGTCTCATCTAATCCAAAATTTACTTGACTAACTAATATAGGTCACCTTTTCCTTTCTCAGAGAAGTCAGACAAAGCATATATTATTCCCATACATTCACTGCATCATTCTGGCATGTCTTTGGTTACGTATGACTCACTGAACAGACAGGCCATCTTTCATTACTGAAAAGAAGACTTGTTTAAACAGAGCATTGTTAATCTTATTTAGTTAAAACAGATAGCTACCTGGATGACTATTCTGCTGTTCTTTTACTGTGCATTTATACCTCTGAGTCATACCTAGGAGTTACGGCATGGGGTCATTATACAATCAAAAATGTAGAGAAAATAATAGAAGTAAAGTGGAAAATAATTTCTCCATGATCAATAAAAAATTACGTGATATTTTAAGCAATGCGTTATTATTTATCATAAAACTGCAGGACTATTCTCACAAACTTACAGACAGTACGGTATTTTGTAATGTCAGGCAAGTGAATTAACTCTTGAAGATAGTTCTGTCTCACAGTCAAACTGCAAATTTCAGTTAGGAGACTTGAGTTAGAATATCTTTTCCATACCTCTTGGTTATTGTTATTTCTTATACGTCTCCAGTTTCACTTTTTTCTTTGGCCAAATGGGGATATTGCAGTGTTTGTTTGTCTTGTTGCAAGAAATTGTTAGAATGAGAACTGTTTATGTGTATAAAATGATCATAAATTCCTCAGACTTGGTGACTTGCCAAGCAGACCAATAGGTAGGACCTATTGTAAACAATGCAAAAAAAAAAATGAAGTCACTCAGTCATGTCCAACTCTTTGCGACCCCATGGACTGTAGCCTACCAGGCTCCTCTGTCCACGGGATTTTCCAGGCAGTAGTACTGGAGTAGGAAATGGCAACCCAGTCCAGTGTTCTTGCCTGGAGAATCCCAGGGACGGGGGCGCCTGGTGGGCTGCCGTCTATGGGGTCACACAGAGTCGGACACAACTGAAGTGACTTAACAGCAGTAGCAGCAGCAGTACTGGAGTGGATTGTCATTTCCTTCTCCAGAGGATCTTCCCAACCCAGGGATCAAACCCGGGTCTCCCACGTTGTAGACAGACGCTTTACCGTCTGAGCCACCAGGGAAGTCCAGTGCAAAGAAACTGATAAAATGCAGTGGAGTTAAAAGGCAATTGGCTACTTACTGTTGACTTGATTAAATATTTGATATACAAAATATCTTTACTTATATTTTTCAAGTGAAAAATGATCTGCCTTGTGGTATTATTGTGGTTGCTAATCATAAATAAAACATAACCACAATAAAGCAATAATCAAAGTACCAATGGAAGAAAACAGTTTATGGACTTTTTTTGAAGAGCATACAAAGTGTTACTCAAAATTAGAGAAAGGAAAAAACACCTGGCCATATACTAATAAAATATTACTGATTACCTGGCATAACATATATTATTTTTTAAAGTTTTTAAATAATATTAATAAAATACTGTGTATCTTCACTTTGTTATGTTTCACTCCCGGTTATATATAGTATTAGAATTATATGGCTATTATATATATATGTGTGTGTGGGTGTGTGCTTATTCGCTCAGTTTTGTCTGACTCTTTGCAACCCCTTGGAACTGCAGTCCGCTGGGCTCCTCTGTCCATGGGGATTCTCCAGGCAAAAATACTGGAGTGGGTTGCCATGCCCTCCTCCAGGGGATCTTCCCAACCCAGGGATTGAACCCAGGTCTCCACATCGCAGGTGAATTCTTTACTGACTGAGCCAGCAAGGAATCCCAATGAATACCTACATATTGGTATATTGATATATATATAATGAATATAGTTACAACCCTATGGACGGTAGCCTGCCAGGCTCTTCTGTCCATGGGATTTTCCAAGCAAGAATAATGGAGGGGTTGCCATTTCCTCCTCCAGGGAATATTCCCGACCCAGGGATCGAACCCTTGTCTCCTGCGTCTCCTGCATTGCAGGCAGGTTCTTTACTGCTGAGCCACTGGGAAGGCCCATATATATATATATATAAAATTTATGTGACATGATGATTCAGTGGGAAAAAATATTTATTTCTTTAACCAGTAAAAATTTATTACATGTATAATGGATGCCAGGAAATATACTAAGATCAACACAATTCTTGCCCTTACGTTAGGTTTATTTTTTAACCAGGAGAAACATTGTACAAATAGAAAACTAAGTAATAGCTTAGAAACAATTTTTTAAAACTTGTTTAGGAAAGCACCAGAGTTATGGGTGGAATGAGTAAGAGAAGAAAGTGTGGAAAATAAAAGCATTCTAAAAGTTTCTTTTTCAGTGTAGGAGATAGACAAATTGTTGGGGGAAGTATAAGAATTTTAAAAATTTAAATTAATAATAGAGAAATATTAATTTATTTGTGACTCTTAAAAATAGAAAGCTAACCATAGGGCATAAGAGAAAGAGAGTGCCTACTTGTGGTCATGTGACTAAGTAATCATCGGTGGATTGCATAGAAGTGACATGAAAAATCTCTGCTATAAATTAAAGAAAAAGTGGTTTTCCTCTTGCTGCATGCTGAATACAAACATGTTCACATGCCAGTTTTAGCCATAAAGTTAAGAATAAAGTCTGAGATATGATGAAACAACATAATGTAAGGAAGCTGGCTACCTCGACAGCTACATGGAGCAGAGTTACCTTGGAAAACAGAATTGTCTGTTTGGGCACTGTTATATTACATATGAAAGAAGTAAATGGTTAATAAAGCCACTGTATTTGGACGTCTCTGTATTACTACAGCTTAGTTTTGCCGTAACAGAGAAATTAGTACTAAAAGTGAGGTGCAGCCACTACAAAAGCAGATGAAATATTGGCCTGAATAAACAGCAAGGGTTAGACTAGTAGACTGTGAAGATGGTTACCCTTGTTCATGCTGTGAAAACATTTGGTAAAAGTATTGATATTACATGTGATCGTTTGCAGGACAAATTTCCCACCGAGCTTGCACTTTTAAGTGAAGTAGTTGGAAAATTCTGGCATGATAAACTGAGAATGATGGTTACAACATAGAGTCAGAAAACAGAAATGCTCAACTAAAAAAGTACAAAAACAAAAAACTGTGAGTGAGGTTATTGGAGCATGCAATACGCTGTAAGCAAACAAATCTTTGCAAAAGCGAAACAAATACGCTATAAGCAAAAAACACAGATTACTGTGTTTTTAAAAGATTGTGCTACTAAATCAGCCATCACTCTAGCCTGCAAAGCCCAGACTTCAACGTCTGAAGCAGTCCTGAAGGAATGCATACTCTCCAACATTCACTTAAGAGTTACCATAGAGAATTAGAGACATGGAGGCTTCCCAGGAAGCTCAGGGGTAAAGAATTTGGCTGCCAGTGCAGGAGATGCAAGAGTTCTATCACTGGGTCTGAAAGATCCCCTAGAGAAGAAAATGGCAAGCCACTCCAGTATTCTTGCCTGGAGAATCCCATGGACAGAGGAGCCTGGCAGGCTACATTCTATGTCGTCACAAAGAGTTGGACACAACTGGGCGACTGTGCACATGTGCACACACACATTCAGTTCAGTTCAGTCGCTCAGTCGTGTCCGACTCTTTGTGACCACGTGACCTGCAGCACGCAGGCTGCCCTGTCCATCACCAACTCCCCGAGTTTACTCAAACTCATGTCCATGGAGTGGATGCCATCCAACTATCTCATCCTCTGTCGTCCCCTTCTCCTAATCTTTACCAGCATTAGGGTCTTTTCAAATGAGTCAGTTCTTTGCAACAGGTGGCCGAAGTATTGGAGTTTCAGCTTCAGCATCAGTCCTTCCAATGAATATCCAAGAATGATTTCATTTAGGATGGACTGGTTGGATCTCCTTGCAGTCCAAGGGACTCTCAAGAGTCTTCTCCAACACCATGCTTCAAAAGCATCAATTATTCAGCGCTCAGCTTTCTTTATAGTCCAACTCTCACATCCATACATGACTTATGGAAAAACCATAGCCTTGACTAGATGGACCTTTGTTGGCAAAGTAATGTCTCTGCTTTTTAATATGCTGTCTAGGCTGGTCATAGCTTTTTTTCCAAGGAGTAAGCGTCTTTTAATTTCAAGGCTACAGTCACCATCTGCAGTGATTTCGGAGCCCCCCCACAAATAAAATCTGTTACTTTTCCCACTGTTTCTCCATCTATTTGCCATGAAGTGATGGGACCGGATGTTGGTCTTTGTTTTCTGAATGTTGAGCTTTAAGCCAACTTTTTCACTCTCCACTTTCACTTTCATCAAGAGACTCTTTAGTTCTAATTTCTGCCATAAGGGTGGTGTCATCTGCATATATGAGGTTATTGATATTTCTCCTGGCAATCTTGATTCCAGCTTGTGCTTCATCCAGACCAGAGTTTCTCATGATGTACT
>SJYX01007551.1:61152-74739 GCA_006410675.1 Oreotragus oreotragus
GTTGGACTGTGAAGAAAGCTGAGCGCTGAAGAATCGATGCTTTTGAACTGTGGTGTTGGAGAAGACTCTTGAGAGTCCCTTGGACTGCAAGGAGATCCAACCAGTCCATTCTGAAGGAGATCAACCCTGGGATTTCTTTGGAAGGAATGATGCTAAAGCTGAAACTCCAGTACTTTGGCCACCTCATGCGAAGAGTTGACTCATTGGAAAAGACTCTGATGCTGGGAGGGATTGGGGGCAGGAGGAGAAGGGGACGACCGAGGATGAGATGGCTGGATGGCATCACGGACTCAATGGACGTGAGTCTGAGTGAACTCCGGGAGATGGTGATGGATAAGGAGGCCTGGCGTGCTGCGATTCATGGGGTCGCAAAGAGTCGGACACGACTGAGCGACTGAACTGAACTGAATGAAGATAATGGTGACCTCCCTCAAAAGATCCCATGCATGTACTGCTACAGTCCATGCCCCCAAACCTGCAGCAGGCCACCAGTGAAGACCCACGCCTTCACTGGAGACTTCTGGACACCCAGAGGCAAGTCTCCTGTGGGGTCACTGTTCCTTTCTCCTGGGTCCTGGTGCACACCATTCTGTTGTGCCCTCCAAGAGTCTATTTCCCAGTCCTGTGTAAGTTCTGGCAGCTTTATAGTGGGCAACCTCCTCCAAGAGGATTATGCCATACCCACACCCAGAGCCCCTGTCCCTGCGGCAGACCGCTGCCAACCGCACCTCCACAGGAGATGCTCAAACACAGTTCCGTCTCAGTCTCTGTGAGGCCCCTGGGTCCTGGAGTGCACAAGGTTTGTTTGAGCCCTCTGAGCATCTCTGGCAGAAAGGGGTTTGATTCTAAATGGGAATTCATCCCTCCTATCGTCTTGCTGGGGCTTCTCCTTTGCCCTTGGATGTGGGGTATCTCCTCACAGCCACTCCAGTGCCTACCATCTTACTGGGTAGACATGGTACAACGTTTTTTTGACCTTGGACATGGGGTATCTCTTCACAGCTGCTCCAGCGATGCAGGCGCCGCTCCTGACCTTGGACATGGGGTATCTCCTCTTGGCCACTCGCTGCTCCAGCACTGTGTGGCCACCCCTTGCTGCTCCAGCACACATTAGAGATGTGAAACAGCTCACAGAAGGCAAGGCCAGTAAGCACATTGAACAGAAGAGCTGCTCTCAGAAAGCAGAACCAGGGACAGCCAGATGGACCACCCAAGGACGTCCACTGTCAGCTGCTGCTGCTGCTGCTAAGTCACTTCAGTCGTGTCCGACTCTGTGCGACCCCATAGACGGCAGCCCACCAGGCTCCCCCATCCCTGGGATTCTCCAGGCAAGAATACTGGAGTGGGTTGCCATTTCGATAAACGGCTCCTTTTAAGCAGAGTAAAAGTTGCGCTAGACCATTCTTTCAAGTGTGCTCTCAAATGTTCCTTTTCCAAATTGGAGATTCTATTGCAGTCAACACTCTACTTGCTCCTCTACTGTTTATTTAGGGTGTGGGGGGTATGGAAGAGAGAGAATATGTTGACTTGAAGAGGATTGTACTTCAATCAGAGATCCTGAACTTTGAGGTGGATGAAAAAACTGCATCAGATGTTAAGACTCTCTCTCTTGGAAAGGAGATGAGTGTGTTCTAATTACGGAAAGAAGTATATATCTAGTGGGGTGGCTAGAGCCAGAGATATCTAGTGAAAGTGCAGTGAAATTGTTATTTGCTCGGTCGTGTCCGAATCTCTGTGACCACTAGGCTCCTCTGCCCATGGACTTCTCCAGGCAAGAATACTGGAGTGGGTTGTTATTTCCACCTTCAGGGGATCTTCTGGACCCAGGGATCAAACCCAGGTCTCCTGCACTGCAGGTAGATTCCCTCTGAAAGCAGGAAATGAATCTCACAGGTGAAATTTACCTTCCCAGTACCAGGAGATAGAGCAGCAGAGTTAGAGAATTATCTTATTGCCAGAGATGGAGAATTCAGTCAAGAAGGCTGTATAAACAAACTTTGTTACTTCTTCAGTAATTGACTACCCAACACAAACTTCTTGTCTTGTCAGTTCTTAACAAATTTATTGTTTCTTTGTTTAAAAGGCATAAAAACTGCCTGCTTTGGTCACTTCTTTGAGTCTCACATATTTTAATGAGCATCTGTGCATACAAAATTAAATTTGTTTTTTTCCTATGAATCTGCCTTATGTCAATTTGTCAATCAGCCAAAAAACCTAGCAGTGAGAAAGGAAAAGCTTTCCTCCTCTACAATGATGAAACAAAATCCAAAGACAAATAGATCTAATGAAATGTTTGCAATGTGTCTGAGGTATGAAGTATTAACAGAATTAATAAAAAGAACTCCACAATTAATTTTTTTAAAGGAAAAAGTAACTCAATGAGCAAAGGATATGAATGAACAATTCCTCAAAGAAGAAATGCAAATTATCCATAAATATATGAAGAGATGTCTCAAAGTCAATAGTAGTTAAGGAAACAAAAATTAAAGAACAATGAGATGTCATTTTTCATCTATCGGGCAAAAAATTTAAATAATAGTAATTTCCAGTTTGGGCAGTTAAAAAAAAATGGTGAATTTATGGAATGCTACTATTTCTTTGGAAAGTATCTTGGCACTACCTATTAAAGTTTCTTAAATGCACTGTTGTTTGACACAATATTCTACCTCCTTGAAAGTGTATCTGTTGAGACTGGTTAAGTTATAGTGTATGTTCAAATAGATATGCCAGAAGCTTAAGCCAATAGAGGTTTATTAGGGCTCCGTTGCAGTATAGATGGACTGGGAAGACTGCTGATTGTAGTCACGTAAAGATCCAGGCTAAGAGGCTTCCCTGGTGGCTCAGTGGGAAAGAATCCGTCTTCCAATGCAGGAGACACAAGTTCGATCCCTGATCTGGGAAGGTCCCACATGGTGGGGAGCAACTAAGTCTGTGTGCCACAGCTATTGTGCTCTAGAGCCTGAGAGCTGCAACTATGGAAGCTTGCATGTCCTAGAGTGCATGCTCTGCAACAAGAGAAGCCATCACAATGAGAAGCCTGTGGCTGCAAGTAGAGAGTGGTCTGCGCTCAACACAGCTAGAGAAAAGCCTGCACCTGCACAGCAATGAAGACCCAGCACAGCTCACAATTTAAAAATAAATAAATAAATAAAATTACTTAAAAAAACAAAGACCCAGGCTAAGAGGGGCTAGTTCTCAGAAGTGACATCCAACACCTTTGCTCACATTTGATTGGCTGAAGATGCCATGTGATTGCTGCTGCTGCTGCTGCTAAGTCACTTCAGTTGTGTCTGACTCTGTGCGACCCCATAGACGGCAGCCCACCAGGCTCCCCCATCCCTGGGATTCTCCAGGCAAGAATACTGGAGTGGGTTGCCATTTCGATAAACGGCTCCTTTTAAGCAGAGTAAAAGTTGCGCTAGACCATTCTTTCAAGTGTGCTCTCAAATGTTCCTTTTCCAAATTGGAGATTCTATTGCAGTCAACACTCTACTTGCTCCTCTACTGTTTATTTAGGGTGTGGGGGGTATGGAAGAGAGAGAATATGTTGACTTGAAGAGGATTGTACTTCAATCAGAGATCCTGAACTTTGAGGTGGATGAAAAAACTGCATCAGATGTTAAGACTCTCTCTCTTGGAAAGGAGATGAGTGTGTTCTAATTACGGAAAGAAGTATATATCTAGTGGGGTGGCTAGAGCCAGAGATATCTAGTGAAAGTGCAGTGAAATTGTTATTTGCTCGGTCGTGTCCGAATCTCTGTGACCACTAGGCTCCTCTGCCCATGGACTTCTCCAGGCAAGAATACTGGAGTGGGTTGTTATTTCCACCTTCAGGGGATCTTCTGGACCCAGGGATCAAACCCAGGTCTCCTGCACTGCAGGTAGATTCCCTCTGAAAGCAGGAAATGAATCTCACAGGTGAAATTTACCTTCCCAGTACCAGGAGATAGAGCAGCAGAGTTAGAGAATTATCTTATTGCCAGAGATGGAGAATTCAGTCAAGAAGGCTGTATAAACAAACTTTGTTACTTCTTCAGTAATTGACTACCCAACACAAACTTCTTGTCTTGTCAGTTCTTAACAAATTTATTGTTTCTTTGTTTAAAAGGCATAAAAACTGCCTGCTTTGGTCACTTCTTTGAGTCTCACATATTTTAATGAGCATCTGTGCATACAAAATTAAATTTGTTTTTTTCCTATGAATCTGCCTTATGTCAATTTGTCAATCAGCCAAAAAACCTAGCAGTGAGAAAGGAAAAGCTTTCCTCCTCTACAATGATGAAACAAAATCCAAAGACAAATAGATCTAATGAAATGTTTGCAATGTGTCTGAGGTATGAAGTATTAACAGAATTAATAAAAAGAACTCCACAATTAATTTTTTTAAAGGAAAAAGTAACTCAATGAGCAAAGGATATGAATGAACAATTCCTCAAAGAAGAAATGCAAATTATCCATAAATATATGAAGAGATGTCTCAAAGTCAATAGTAGTTAAGGAAACAAAAATTAAAGAACAATGAGATGTCATTTTTCATCTATCGGGCAAAAAATTTAAATAATAGTAATTTCCAGTTTGGGCAGTTAAAAAAAAATGGTGAATTTATGGAATGCTACTATTTCTTTGGAAAGTATCTTGGCACTACCTATTAAAGTTTCTTAAATGCACTGTTGTTTGACACAATATTCTACCTCCTTGAAAGTGTATCTGTTGAGACTGGTTAAGTTATAGTGTATGTTCAAATAGATATGCCAGAAGCTTAAGCCAATAGAGGTTTATTAGGGCTCCGTTGCAGTATAGATGGACTGGGAAGACTGCTGATTGTAGTCACGTAAAGATCCAGGCTAAGAGGCTTCCCTGGTGGCTCAGTGGGAAAGAATCCGTCTTCCAATGCAGGAGACACAAGTTCGATCCCTGATCTGGGAAGGTCCCACATGGTGGGGAGCAACTAAGTCTGTGTGCCACAGCTATTGTGCTCTAGAGCCTGAGAGCTGCAACTATGGAAGCTTGCATGTCCTAGAGTGCATGCTCTGCAACAAGAGAAGCCATCACAATGAGAAGCCTGTGGCTGCAAGTAGAGAGTGGTCTGCGCTCAACACAGCTAGAGAAAAGCCTGCACCTGCACAGCAATGAAGACCCAGCACAGCTCACAATTTAAAAATAAATAAATAAATAAAATTACTTAAAAAAACAAAGACCCAGGCTAAGAGGGGCTAGTTCTCAGAAGTGACATCCAACACCTTTGCTCACATTTGATTGGCTGAAGATGCCATGTGATTGCTGCTGCTGCTGCTGCTAAGTCACTTCAGTTGTGTCTGACTCTGTGCGACCCCATAGACGGCAGCCCACCAGGCTCCCCATCCCTGGGATTCTCCAGGCAAGAACACTGGAGTGGGTTGCCATTTCCTTCTCCAATGCATGAAAGTGGAAAGTGAAAGTGAAGTCGCTCAGTCATATCCAACTATTAGCTACCCCATGAACGGCAGCCTACCAGGCTTCTCTGTCCATGGGATTTTCCAGGCAAGAGTACTGGAGTGGGGTGCCATAACCTTCTCCGTCTCTCAGTGCTGCTGGGCTCAAACCTTCAGGCATGAACTTTCCATACGCGGACTTTAGACCCAGCAAATACTGCAGTGCTCATTAACTACTGTCTCTCCACTCTAGCCCTCCCTTCTTTGACCCTGGCTTCAGGAACTCTCTCAGCCTTTCTCCCTGGATGACTGTCTCCCCTTTAGGCTTTGCCAATGGGAGGCACGCAAGATAGGCAGGGAGGCTGACAGGAGAGGTTCCCTGTTTGCTTGCTGTCTGAGTGAAGGCCCTTCACCACAGCAGCATGGATGGTTCCAGAAGCTAGCGTTTACCCCACTCAGCCCCCACCCTCATTCAGCCTCGTGACACTCTAGAGAGACAGGAGGCCAGGGCCCCCACCAGGCTGCCCCCGTGGTCTGAACCCCGAGACGCAGGCCCTCTGTGAGCTGCCAGCTTCTGATAACCCCAGCTCTTCCTGTGGCCACTCCCTGCCCCAGGGGTGGGAGCTCTTCTTTGAACCACTCAGTTTTCTCAAGATCCCTCCTGTCTTTGGTCACTTCTCCACTGTGAGACCTACCGCTCAGTGCTGCTATGAGAGCCTTTTGCTTACTCCTCCAGTGACCCATAACCCTTTCTGCATGATTGATCACCTTCGCCAACCCTGAAAAGGCCAGACCTCCTCCACGTTTCTGACCTAAAACATCAGACACAGAGAGAAGGGACTGTTCCAGTTAGCAGGGGAAAAAAAAAGACAAGAAACCATTTCATCTATTAACAATCCAATAAATAACAGGTCAGGATTTTAATAACTCATAGTAACTCAACGTGACAGCAGACTTCCTGAAGGCTTGTGTTAAAAAGTGGTGCTTGGTGGGTGACGAAGTAAAACCTTGTCCTGTTGATGCGAGCTCAGCAGACAAGCCTGGGAGTCTCAGAGCCAACAGTTTATCAGGTGACACAAAAAGTTACAGATTTTAGGGACTTCCCTGGCGGTCCAGTGGTTAAGACTTTCCCTCCCAGCTCAGGGGAGGGTGGTTTCGATTCCTGGTAGTGGAGCTAAGATTCCCATATGCCTCCCAGCCAAAAAAAAACAGAACATAAACAACAGAAACAATATTGTTACCAAATTCAATAAAGACTTTAAACAATGGCCCACATAAAAAAAAAGTAACAGATTTTAAGTTTGGGTCAGAAGATTCCCAGAGAAGGAAATGGCAACCCCCTCCAGCATTCTTGCCTGGGAAATCCCATGGACAGAGGAGCCTGACGGGCCACACTCCATGGGGTTCAAAAGAGTTGGACATGATTTAGTGACTAGATACCAGACACCAAAACCAAGGTGATCTTTCCAGGGAAGGGGAAGTTAGGGAGGCCATGTGATTATGCCTAACCAAAAAGGACCCAGGAAGGACAGTGCTACTATATGCCAAGAAGAAGAGGGCCTTTATGATGATACTTTAAGAATCCATTCTATAGAAATCTATCTGCCTGCAAAACAAACTATGGTACATTCACATGATGGAATACTGTGTGTGTGGGAGTCACTCAGTCATGTCCGACTTTTTGCCGTCCCATGGACTGTAACAGCTCACCAGCCTCCTCTGTCCATGGAATTCTCCAGGCAAGAATACTAGAGTGGGTTGCCATTTCTTTCTCTAGGGGATCTCCCTGACCCAGGGATCAAACCCAGGTCTCCTGCATTGCAGGTGGACTCTTTACCATCTGAGCAACCAGGAAGCCTAAGAAAATACTACTCAGCCATAAATAGGAACAGACTTGGTACACACAAGCAACATAGGTGAACCTTGAAAGCATTTGCTAAGTGAAAGAAGTCAACCCCCCAAAACTGTGTACAGTAGAATTCCATTTATATGATGTTCTGATAAAGGCAAAACTATAGAATGGAGAGGACTTCCTTGGTGGCTCAGTGGTAAAGAACCTGCCTGCCAATGCAGGAGATGCAGGTTCAATCTCTGCATCTGGAAGATCTCCTGAAGAAGGAAATGGCAACCCACTCCAATATTTTTGCCTGGAGAATCCCACGAACAGAGGAGCCTGGTGGGCTATAGTCTATGGGGTTGCAAAAGAGATGGACACGACTTAGCAACTAAACACAATAGCAAATAGCACAGGATGGAGAACTTATCAGTGGATAAGGATTGGAAGTGGGAGGAAGAGCTCCCTGCGAAGAGGCAAGATAAGGAAACTTCGGGAGAGAGAGTGATGAAACTGTTCCCTGGGATGATTTTGATGGTGGATATGACTCAATGTATTTGTCAAAAGGCTTAGAACTAATCATCGCAGAAAGCAAAATTTGCTGAGTGTAAGTGTAAAAACACATTAAAAAATAAAGAGGTGAATTGTTTTTGTTTCTGTATACAGACTTTACTATCAGAGTAGTTTTTTTTTTGGGGGGGGTGATGTTTAGCAAGTATACAATACATACATTTCAAATTTGTTCTTACTTTTTTTTTTTTTTAAACTTTTGGCTTCACCCCACAGCATGTGGGATCTTAATTCCTGGAGCAGGGACTGAACCCACATCCCCTGCATCGGAAGTCTGAGTCTTAATCACTGGACTGAAGAGGGAGTCCCCTATTCTTACTCTTAAATTTCTAAATGATTCCAAATTGAAATTCCAAGAGAGTGCCTTCTCAAGTGGCCCTACCTTTCAGAGAACACTAAGTTAAAATGTGAATGAATAGGACCTAACCAGATTCTTTATAATGTGTGTTATAAAATTTGCTAATTAAAAAAAAAATAACTGTTTCTTAATTACTTAACATTTGGATTAATCCTTTTCTTCTTCCTCACAAATATCCATTGTCCCTCTCTCCCTATCGTTTTACAAGGCATCAGATTGTTCATTCACTGAGGAATCCTTGTGGGATTGTTAAAGAACTATGAGGTATGTTCCGCATGACTATCTCTTGCTAAATAATTTGCATAATTACATGGTTAACTATTCAGTTTACCTTGCCATGCTCTCCAAAGGAATAATAATGGTAGTTTTTTTAATTATAATCAGCTTTATTCATATTTGTAATAACTCCTCTGAAATATTTCCTCAGTTATTTGAATGATGTACTTACAAAAAGAATGAATAAAATAATGGAAGTTTTAAGCACTATGGGAGCTATTTTTCAACAAGTATTCATTTTGGATTCAGTACTTATATATTGTAACACATTTTCATTGATCAATAGCCTTGAAATATTTTAGTCACTAGCCCAAGTTCACCAATGTTAATATAAATATTCCATTTAAAGTGTAGAGGAGGTTAATGAGAGAAGCTTGAGATGGGACTCTTTCTTTCCTAATTCATAACATATTATTGTTACCAGTAAGCACTGAGGGGGAAACCCTGTAGCAACTATTTAAAGGCAAAGAACATCATAAGTTATGAAAATGGATTCTAAATATGCTGGTGAGTTTCTGACTGACTGAAGCATAAAATGGTTCTGTTTTTAATACAGAATCTAGGATTTAATCTTTAGACTCAACAAGCAATTTTTCATTGTTCTGTTGGGGTTTTTTGACCTCACCGCTTTGCATGTGGGATCTTAGCTCCCCAACCAGGGATCGAACCTGTGCATCCTGCTTTGGAAAGACAGAGTTAACCATCAGGGAAGTTCCTCAACATGCAAATTTTAGAAATGAGATATGTCTTGCATGGAGAAAGCAAAAAATGTATATTTGCTCAATTCATTTTGGTAGGTGTACTAGGTTATGTCAGTAGCACCAAAAGTTTATCATCTCAAGATTAGGGATAAATTGGGTTAAAGCAAAATTTCAGTCTTTCTAGGTCAAATGTTCTCTTTGCTGTTCCTTTTTGCATCACGGGCACCTTCTCATTAACTTAGATTCAAAGCCACACTATCTCTGACTCATTCTTTTTACTACTTCCTTCACCAGCACCCCGATTTCTCATTAAGTTGCCCCAGTCTTCTCTCTGCAGTATCTTCTGAATGAACCCGTTCCTTGTGATTGCTCTTCCTGCCACTACAAAATTTATGGCCCTCAGTACTTCTCATATCTCTGCCTGAAGCTGAGTCTTGGTTTCCTGCACAATATCTCTGCCTGTGGAATCAGGTTCTTCTTGGACACTTTAGTCATGATCCTCAATCTGTCTGTGTAGTTGATCTCTGTTTCCAAGCCCTTCCTGTGATATTTTATGACTCAGTTCTGTTCAGTTCAGTTCAGTTGCTCAGTCGTATCCGACTCTTTGCGACCCCATGAATCGCAGCATGCCAGGCCTTCCTCCAAAACCAACTCCCGGAGTTCACTCAAACTCACATCCATGGAGTCGGTGATGTCATCCAGCCATCACATCCTCTGTTGTCCCCTTCTCCTCCTGCTCCCAGTCCCTCCCAGCATCAGAGTCTTTTCCAATGAGTCAACTCTTCGCATGAGGTGGCCAAAGTACTGGAATTTCAGCTTTAGCATCAGTCCTTCCAAAGAACACCCAGAGCTGATCTCCTTTAGAATGGACTGGTTGGATATCCTTGCAGTCCAAGGGACTCTCAAGAATCTTCTCCAACACCACAGTTCAAAAGCATCAATTCTTCAGTGCTCAGCTCTTTTCTCAGTCCAACTCTCACATCCATACATGACCACTGGAAAAACCATAGCCTTGACTAGACTGACCTTTGTTGGACAAGTAATGTCTCTGCTTTTCAATATGCTATCTAGGTTGGTCATAACTTTCCTTTCAAGAAGTAAGCGTCTTTTAGTTTCATGGCTGCAGTCACCATCTGCAGTGATTTTGGAGCCCCCCAAAATAAAGTCTGACACTGTTTCCACTGTTTCCCTGTCTATTTCCCATGAAGTGATGGGACCAGATGCCATGATCTTTGTTTTCTGAATGTTGAGCTTTAAGCCAACTTTTTCACTCTCCTCTTTCACTTCCATCAAGAGGCTTTTTAGTTCTTCTTCACTTTCTGCCATAAGGGTGGTGTCATCTGCATATCTGAGGTGATTGATATTTCTCCTGGCAATCTTGATTCCAGCTTGTGCTTTTTCCTGTCCAGCGTTTTTCATGATGTACTCTGCATATAAGTTAAATAAGCAGGAAGACAATATACAGCCTTGAAGTACTCCTTTTCCTATTTGGAACCAGTCTGTTGTTCCATGTCCAGTTCTAACTGGACATGTTGCTTCCTGACCTGCATACAGGTTTCTCATGAGGCAGGTCAGGTGGTCTGGTATTCCCATCTTTTTCAGAATTTTCCACAATTTATTGTAATCACACAGTCAAAGACTTGGTATAGTCAATAAAGCAAAAATAGATATGTTTTTGAAACTCTCTTGCTTTTTTGATGATCCAGATGTGGTAGATATATACAATGGACAATTACTCAACCATAAAAAAGAATGAAATCGTGTCATTTTCAGCGATGTGGATGGGCCTGGAGATTATCATAGTAAGTAGGGTAAGTCAGTCAGGGAAAGACAAATATTATATGATATCACATATATATAGACTCTAAAAGAATAGTACAAGTGAACTTATTTATAAAACAGAAACATAGTCATAGACATAGAAAACAAACTCATGGTTACCAAAGGGTAAAGAAGGAGGAAGGATAAATTGCAAGTATGGAATTAACAGGTACATACAACTGTATATAATATAGATAAACAACAAGGTTCTACTGTGTAGCACAAGGAATAATATTCAAGATCTTGTAACAAGCTATAATGGAAAAAGAATATATATATGTACATATATGTATAACTGAATCAATTTGCTGTGCATCTGAAACTAATAATATAAATCAGCATATTATAAATCAACTATATTTCAATTTAAAAAATTAAAAAATAACAAAGCACATTTGTAAAGTATAACTAGGCTAATAAAGTGGTCCCATACCTTGTATGTAATGACTGGATGCTTTTTGAGAGCTGAAACTATTCCATTTCAAAATTTATTTGTAATTGAGTTAATCATGGCATGGCTATATGCATTGTAGATTTGGTAAACAATTTTGCACACAATATCAGAGCATTTCTATTTCTGATTTACTTTTGTATGCAGAGGAAATGACCTGGTTTAAAACAATCTGACAAGACACAGGGTCTTGTATGACTATCCCTGTCATTGTGGTTATCACAAGAGTATAAGGACCTATTTGGGTAATTCTTTTGCCGTGAGACCATGAGTGCCTACAGCATGGGAACTGGACCAAACTGGTCTTTCTCCCTGACAGCTAGTACAGTTTCTAATACATAGATGTTCAGTAAAGTGTTTGTGTTAGTTAAATAAATAAGTGACCAGTGTTTAAAAGAAATCAAAATGAGTCTAGTGGGAGTTTAGTGGAAGTCAGCCTAATAAAAGTCACACATTTACAAAGAAACTATTCAGTGAATGGGTTTGTACTGGTTTTAGGATAATTGTTATGTTAGTTTTATCTATACTAATTCCATTCCATTAAATGAGAGAAACCTGCCTGACCCTTCTTATTATTGATACATTTTGATAAATGCAGAATGTCTGTATCACAAATTGGTAGAAAAGCCCCCAGAAATGTGGTTATATGTATTTTTGATCCCTTAAAAATAATAGTAGTGTTTTTCTCCATTCTTTAAAGAGAAACAGTGAATATTATTACCTAGCTCTTTGAGGGCCACAGAAGCTTAGAGCTTAAACGATGAAATTCTGCTCTGGTTCAGAGCGTGGAGAGCTTTCTGGACCATAGTTAAAGCGGGTTGGTTTCCTAGATGCCTGTCTCTTCACATGGACAAATCTACATTCCGAACCTGCAGTTGTAGCATGGTATCATCACATCCTTCTATTCCAGAAAATGTTTTAACCAATGAAGACATGTTAACTTTATTTTGAAACAAGATGATTCTTATGAAAATGTCTATCTTTTAACTTATAATGATGATATGTCACCTCAGGCTCCAGGAATTGGGTTGATGGTGGCCAATCTGGGGAGCCAATGAAGGCTGTGTATGAAGATGGAGCATTTACAGCAGACGGGGGGCTGGGTCAGGGTGGCATCAATAACCGCACTGCTGTGGAAATTTTGCATCAGCCTACACGGGACACCAGGCTTGCTCATTACCAGTCAGAGGCACTTTATGAAATGGGTTATCTTTCTTCAGGGATGAAGCATGGTAGTTCAGAAAGTATTTATTTTCCTCTAAATATGGTCTGATTAAGAAAATCAAACTTATTCTCATTAATGAAGGCAGGAAAATGCATGTTCTGATGGTTAGGACATTGACTGTACTCTTAGACTTTCCAGACTCGCTGTGTGGCTCAGTCTGCTGTCAACCTGGGACACGTTAGCGAACCTGTCTTTGCCTCAATTTTTCCATCTGTGAAATGGGATATCTTGATTGCAGTGTTTGGGATAGGATAAAATGAGACAATATTTGTATAGCTCTTAGCAGGATGCCTGGCACTGTAGATAATAAGCACAATTACATATACATGTATATATATAATTGTTGGAGAGGGAAATGGCAACCCACTCCAGTATTCTTGCCTGCAGAATCTCATGGACGGAGGACCCTGGCAGGCCACAGTCCATGGGGTTGCAAAGAGTCAAAAACGACTGAGAGGACTTTACTTCGTATGTAATTTTATATTATATATATACAGTTGTGTGTGTTTTTCCTATATATATGAGTTCAGTTCAGTTCACTTCAGTCACTCAGATCAGTTCAGTTCAGTACAGTGGCTTGGTCAAGTCCAACTCTTTGCGACCCCATGAATGGCAGCATGCCAGGCCTCCCTGTTCATCACCATCTCCCGGAGTTCACTCAGACTCACGTCCATTGAGTCCATGATGCCTTCCAGCCAACTCATCCTCTGTCGTCCCCTTCTCCTCCTGCCCCTAATCCCTCCCAGCATCAGAGTCTTTTCCAATGAGTCAACTCTTCACATCAGGTGGCCCAAGTATTGGAGTTTCAGCTTCAACATCAGTCCCTCCAATGAACACCCAGGACTGATCTCCTTTTGAATGGACTGGTTGGACCTCCTTGCAATCCAAGGGACTCTCAAGAGCCTTCTCCAACACCACAGTTCAAAAGCATCAATTCTTC
>SJYX01007551.1:86332-167344 GCA_006410675.1 Oreotragus oreotragus
GGGTGGGGGTGGGTGGGAGGTGGGTGTGGGGGTTGAGAGTTGGGGCGAAGAGGATCTGCTGGAGTCAGAGCTAGTGCAGTAGACAGGGTGTGGCGTGTGAGCCCGGAGCTGCAGAGGTGCAATCACACTAAAAATCGGGAGGTGCCTGGGAATGGCGGCCCAGGGTTCGGGTGGGGTGGGGAGGTGGAGACATGGGAGGGGCAGGATTGGGAAGGGACAAATGGGAAATTGCTGGGCTTGGTGGGGTGGGGCTCTCCCAATAAATCATCTGCAGTGGCTCCAATTGGCTTGAGTGTCTTTTTCTCTGGCGGCTCTATTATCAGGGCCCCGCCTCCTTTCTCTGTTGTCTTTAATCACTCATGACTCACCCAGGCAGCCAGAAGGCTTCACGCAGCTGGCAGGGTGAGTGGCCCAGAGCAGCTGAGTCTGTTTTGCTTGAGCAAACACACGATTGCACGTCTCTGGGACACGGAGGATGGTATTGGGAAAGGGACAGACCTGATATCAGGGTGGGACAGAATTATTATTTGAATTAATTATATTCCAAAAATGTGTTGCTCATGAAATGATGCACATACCAAAGTAGTATCTGGGGGTTTTATGATTAAAATGTTTGTTTCAGTATTTATAGCACTATGTGGTTGAAGTGTAAGAAATAGGAAAGAAGAGGAGAGAGAACCTCTCTGGGGTGAAGAGTGAGGCTTTGGTATAAACTGAAAGGGAAAAAGTGAATGTGTCAGTTGCTTAGTCATGTCCAGCTCTTTGCGACCCCATGAACTGTAGCCTGCCAGGCTCCTCTGTCCCTGCGATTCTCCAGGCAAGAATACTGGAGTGTGTAGCCATTCCCTTCTCCAGGGGATCTTCCCAACTCAGGGATCGAAGCCATGTCTTCTGTATTGCAGGCAGATTCTTTATCACCTGACCCACCAGGGAAGCCCAATATAAGCTAGAACCCAGTTCAAATCCCAGCTCCTCCACTNTTCTCCAGGCAAGAATACTGGAGTGTGTAGCCATTCCCTTCTCCAGGGGATCTTCCCAACTCAGGGATCGAAGCCATGTCTTCTGTATTGCAGGCAGATTCTTTATCACCTGACCCACCAGGGAAGCCCAATATAAGCTAGAACCCAGTTCAAATCCCAGCTCCTCCACTGAGCCATGTGGCTCTAGAGGCAAGTTGCTTAACCCCCATTAGAGGTTCTTTTCCTCACCTGTAGAAAGTGAAAAGTGATACCTATGAAGAGATGTTATGGGGATTAAATAATGTAGCATAGCCAGACACAGTGCCTAAAAAAATGACAGCTCTTGCTGTTTTACCTTAGATGCTTTTTCTTATCAGTTATCTCAGATGTCCTTTCAGAGTCATTAAGACAGGAGTGTAATTCTAGTTTCACAGAGGAAGGGCATGTGGCTACACTGGTTATACTATTTGCTGGAATCACAGAGCTGCCTGGTAGCAAGGCTAGCACTGAAGTTCAAACCTTTTGACTTCCAAGCCGAGTGCCCTTTGCATATACAATGTACAGACACAAGGAACTAGGAATCAGGACAGCTGCTCGGTATTTACTCAGCTTGACTTCTTAGCATGATGTGAAAATTATCACATGTTCCACTGCCAGGAAAGGAAGTTGTTGAGGCTGAGTTGGGGGTGGCCATTTGGGCTCCGCGAGCTTTTTATAGATTCTCTATCCCTGGAGGATCTGAACATCCAGAACGGTTTCCCTGCCTCATTTGCAAAGGATGAGGGTGGATGGGGGTGCCTCAGGAGATATGTCTATAACAGAGGCTCCAAAGATGGGCAACTGTGGGAGGAGGTAGGGGTGGGCTGAAGGTGTGGCAGCCTTTCTTGCTGCATCGATAATTGTTTTGAAAAGCAGACAGTTGCCTACAAGTTGCCTGCAGGAATGGAACATGGATCTCCTTTTCATGAAGTCTGCACTGGAGTTGCTAATGGGTGCTGCCAATCCCAGCTCACTGCTTTGCTGCCTTGGCCCTTCCCAATCCCTCTCCCTCCCTCCCCCTCCCCTCAACCCATCCCTNAATAGTTATAAATTTTTTTTCTTATGATATGTTCCATTCAGACCTTAAATGACAAGTCTACAATCTCAGTCATAACCTCTTGACTTTCTTGGGTATTGTCTTAGAGCCAGGCCTGGACAGGGTCCTCTCCTGGACCCTGCCTCTGCCCTGTCCTCCTCCCTGGTTCCTGCTTCACGTGTGTCCTTCTGCAGCTCATTGGAATTGTCTCACTGAGGGCAGTGTATTGCCAAGTTCCGAAGGCAGGTTGGCAATAAGGAAAGGGAGTCTTGGTGAATGACTCTAAAGGAAGTGACTTTGACTTTCATTCAAAGTAAATGAAAAAGTGGAGGCAGAGGAACCAAGATCTTGTAGACTTTACTTTGATGAAGCTATTAGGGTGAAGAATCCACCTGTCAATGCAGGAGACACAAGGGATACAGGTTCGATCCCTGGGTCAGGAAGATCCCCTGGAGGAGGAAGTAATAACACTCCAGTATTCTTACCTGGAAAATCCCACAGACAGAGGAGCCTGAAGGGCTATAGTCCATGGGAAACAAAAAGCTGGGCACAACTGAGCGACTGAGCACAGACAACACGCTAAATACAACTCATGACTATTTCTCTTTTTTATTCTCCATTGTGGGACTGATATCTATATAATAGCATTTATTAGCAAAGGAATGGAAGTGGATTATTCAGGGAGCAAGAGAGTAAAGGTGGAAATAATCTCCAAAGTTTAAGAAATGGTTCAGCAGTCTAAACCATAGACCTGAAAGTCTAGCAGTTCCTATTTAATATTTAATCCACAACCATTAACCAATGGAATAGAATGAAAAGTAAATATGCTCACAGTTCAACTGAAGGGCATAAGAGAGCAATGCAAACATTTAGACTATTTTATCACAGGTAATGTTTTTAGGTTGAAGGCAATCTAAGCAAGGTAAGATTCTGTACTTCTAAAACGGGATATTTCTTTTGAGTGGTAGTATCTTCATCTGTAGGTTGTGAATTGTATCTTTTCCCAGGATGATAAGTGAGGGAGAGACCAAAAGAAGAAAAGCAGATGTATGTTTCAGTTGAGAGTATGCCAAGTACCGTGATTCACGGCGTCCTAATCAGACAGGCATGACCTCTCACTAAAAAAAAAAAGTTTACTCCACCCATCCTGGAAACTGTTCTTTGCCCAAGCTCAGCATACTGACAACCACTTTCTAGACATGTCACCAAGTTGTTCTGGATTGGCAAGGAGATTATATGAAAATGCTGACCAAGTCAGCTTAAATCATTATATGACTTTACTGCTGGCTCTTGTGATAGATTCAGCTCTGAGTATGGATTTTTTTCTTTAATTCAACAACTAATCTCATTTATGTATGGCTTTTTGATTTGCTCTACACTTTCCTCTACAATTTTATGAGACATATGCTTTTGAAAAAAATTGCAAATAGCTTCTAACTGCATTTCTCTTTAATGTCTAATTCTGTAGGGTAGCATCACTGACTTGATGGACGAGAGTCTGAGTGAACTCCGGGAGTTGGTGATGGACAGGGAGGCCTGGCGTGCTGCGCTTCATGGGGTCGCAAAGAGTCGGACACGACTGAGCAACTGAACTGAACTGAACATAGGTTAAGAAAATTTATGACTTAAAGGTTTAAGAATCATGTTATCTATACTTCTCATTTTATAGATGAGCAAAATAGAGGCCATATCTACTGTCATATAGGATTGGATTTTTGCTAATACTCTGATTTTTAAGAACAACATTCTTTTGTTGAGTTATATAAAATGAACACACACTGCAAATTATTACTAATGAAATCTGCAGAAAGATTAGTCATTTGAGTTTATGGTTTCCCCAAGATGGTAGTGCTTCTGAATCACCTGAGAAATCAGAAAAACAAAACAAGAAAATAAACAGCTAAAGGATCCAACACAGACCAACTGACTCAGGTTGGTAAGGCTGGACCCAGGCACTAGTATATGATGAAAAAATTCTCCGGGTGTTGCTAAAGTGATGAATATGGACCCACTGTTTGAGAAATAGAGGATGTTGAACAGGCAACCCTTTGCTTTCCAAGGTGGTTCAGCAGAAGGTTGGATAAGACAACTAAAGTATCTGGCTACTTAAGGAATGCAACTGTAAAATTTTAGTCTGGTGAAACTCCCAAAATTTTCAGCTTCAAGCTGATTTTTCCAGGATCCTTGTCACTGTGTCATTTCTAGCTTCAGTAAGAGAACCTCTGACCGTAATGAACAGGCATGTCCTTTTAATTTTCACCAAGGCATTTACAACTGACTCTATCACCAAAATGAATCTTGGAATATTTTAAACTGAGAACTCAGTGTTTGGACTAAATTCTGAATAAATAATCCAAAAGGAATTAATGAATGGTGCATTTTAAAAAATAGTAGTATGTCTATGATTGATTGATGTCTAAGAATAACATTAAAAAAACAAACAAAACAAAACAGAAACCACAGCATCTTAGGCAAAATAATTCACTTAATGACATTAGGCAAAATCACAGACCAAGCTTGATGTGTAGAACAGTGGTCCCTAACCTTTTTGGCACCAAGGACTGGTTTTGTAGAAGACAGTTTTTCCACGGACTGGTTTGGGGGAGTGGTGGGAGATGGTTTCCAGATGATTCAAGTGCATCACAGTTATTTGTGCACTTTATTTCTATTTGTATTACATTGTGATATATAATGAAATAACCGTGCAGCTCACCATATTGCAGAATCAGTGGGGGCCCTGAGCTTGTTTTCCTGCAACTAGATGGTCCCATCCAGGCATAATGGGAGATGGTGACAGCAGGGTTTGTGTTCTTATGAGAATCTCATGCCACCCTTGATCCAACAGGAGAGGGAGCTTAGGTAGTAATGTGAGTGATGGGGAGCAGCTGTAAATACAGATGAAACTTCAATCACTGGCAGCTGCTGGTGCAACCTGCTTCCTAAAAGTCCATGGGTCAGCTGGTACCCGATCCATGCCCTGGGGGATGGGGACAGATAGTGTAGGGAATATATTTCACATAGGATTTTATAAACCCCAGTTTTCTAAGGTCTTTTCCATTTACTTCCTAACTGTGCCCCTGCTCATCACTTCAATGAGCTACATAATTAAAAGACCAAGAAAGATGTTTCCAATGGTGTCACATTTTAATGATTCAAATAGGCTTCCAAAGACAGTCATTAGTTATAGGAGACAACTATAGCCTTCTCCCCTTAACACTTTTCCACTTTCCTGGGAGCAATACTTCTGTTCTTCTGAAAATTCATCTTCCTATCCTTTTAAGCCATGCATTCAGAGGGTGGTATTAATCATAATATTCTCACTAAGCCACAGGGGTTGACACATGGCTTAAGAATATCCGCACAGGGTCCCCTTGGGATTGATTAAAATGGGAGTTAAGAGAAGAAAGCCTTCTTACCTCTGCTGTTGAAGGCACAAGACCATCTTCTATGGAAGAACGTGAAGGCAAAGGGAGGGACTGGAAATAGGGTGGGAGGCCTGGCAGGGCTAGAGTCCTTGTCCCGTCATCCCGTGAGTCTCCTGCCCATCCTGTTCACCCTGCTTCTTTGTTTTAGTGAATCCATACTTTTTTATGTTTGGCTTCAAAACCAGTTTGGACTCGATGTGTGTAATTTGCAGCCAAAAAAGTTTTAAAAACAATAAAAAGTCAGAATACCCTTAGGATTTAGGGAAAATTCACTAAATCCTAAGGGTTTAGTGAAAGTCAAAATTATTTGACTTTCTCATAAAATGCACTTGTTGAGTACAGAAGATGGCAGAGACAAATATATTACTGGCTGTTCTCACATAAGTTTTCATTGCTGGATATTCTCAGGAAAAATAAGAAGCTCAAAACAGCAACAACAAAAGTCAAGAGAGGAACAGTACATATGAGAGTAGATTTCAATAGTTATTACTAAATATATATTTTGTATTTTGCATAAGTGCAAGTACTTACACACTTCAATTTCCTATAGACTTAAGTTAATGCCATATTTTGTATTATTATTTTTTTAAAATATTTGGCCATACCTGCAGCATATGGCTGAAAAGGCAATGGCAACCCACTCCAGTACTATTGCCTGGAAAATCCCATGGACGGAGGAGTTTGGTAGGCTGCAGTCCATGAGGTCACTAAGAGTTGGAGCTACTTCACTTTCACTTTTCACTTTCATCCATTGGAGAAGGAAATGGCAACCCACTCCAGTATTCTTGCCTGGAGAATCTCAGGGACCGGGGAGCCTGGTGGGCTGCCGTCTATGGGGTCGCACAGAGTCAGACAAGACTGCAGTGACTTAGCAGCAGCAGCAGCATATGGAATCTTAGTTCCCTGACCAGGAATTGAACCTGCACCTCTTAAAATGAAAGTGCACAACTTGAAGGTTCATATGTAGAAGACTTACTGTAATTAGAAGGTTCTTTCTTATGTTTAATTGAGATTAATCTGAACTGAAGTTTTGGCCCCATCTGGTAGTTGGGCCCCTGTCCTCTGCAGGCAGATATATTTGAAGTCTTGCTAGGAGTTACTGAGCTCCTGTCTTCTCATCTTCACTTCAGTTCAGTTGCTCAGTCATGTCCAACTCTTTGCGACCCCGTGGACTGCAGCATGCCAGGCCTCCCTGTCCATCACCAACTCCTGGAGTTTTCACAGACTCATGTCCATTGTGGGTGATGCCATCCAATCATCTCATCCTCTGTTGTCCCCTTCTCCTCCTGCCCTCAGTCTTTCCCAGTATCAGGGTCTTTTCCAATGAGTCAGTTCTTCGCATCAGGTGGCCAAACTATTGGAATTTTGGCTTTAGCATCAGTCCTTCCAGTGAATGTTCAGGACTGATTCCCTTTAGGATGGACTGGTTGGATCTCCTTGCAGTCCAATGTTCCTCTAAAAAAGGAGTGTTAGGGACCTTGAAAATTCTTGGAATTGTCAGAAAATCCCTGTGCCATTGAGGACTTGATAAGGTGAAGAAGATGCTTCAACTCTTCAACATTTCTTTAGAACAGAATGGTTCTTAGAAGTTTCTTTTGATGTGATAAAGGGAAAAGGGAAATGAATAGACTGAGACGTGACCTTCTTGAGGTATGCCAGGCCCTTCGAGGAGGGTGTGTAAAGTGGGGGGAAGGAGGCACTTTACTTGTATTACTGCATTTAAGCCTCATGACAACAATGTAAAGTAGATGACATTATTCATATTCCTTATGAGAAACTTAAGGATTAGAAAGGATAAGCAGAGCTGAACATTCTCTCTTTACTCATTGAGGCTATTTCCTTTCTTCTAAAGAAAGATCTTTACGTGTAGAACTATGCACTGAGGTTGAAGTGATCTTAGTGATCATATATGTTCTTACCTAATCCAGAACACTTTTGAAGTTGATGGATATTAATGTTATTATGTTGCAATAAATGGGTAGAGACTAGGACTGTCTGGGGATTCTGGAACTTGGGGTCACCATAACATAAAGTCACGTCTAAGCCACCAGGAAGTCCTAGCCAAGGGCACTGTAAGTTAGGCACTTGATCATAGTAATTCCATCTTTCGTTTCTAACTTTCATGGGACCATCTCCATGCACATTATGAGAAAATATCTTCTTATATCAACATCCACTCAAGAAGTTAAGTGTTTTAATTTGTCCAAGGGATACATTTTCACCTAAATCTGCTTGAGTTCCCAACAAAATTCCAAACAAAAGAGAACTTCTCTAACTCTCTCAGGACAGTGGAGGGGATGGAACTCAGTTCCGCCTGTCATGGTGCCAGCTCACTTTGGGCCTCTCTTTCACTGAGTTTCCCAAGGGTTGAACACATTGGAGCTGTTTCCTAGCCCTTTTCTCTGTCCTGTACAATCGCTATCAGTACACATCTCAGGAAAAGGTGAAATCAGTATTTATAGAATCCATTTGAGATTCCTGATGAAAGATGATTTGATAGTATAAGATATTATTATCATCAACAGACCCTGGGATTGTATCCTTAGGGTTATTTGTGACACTCTCTCAACATGAACACCATCTGAAGCAATGAACCTCAAATATCCACTTGGTCATATCTTCTAATGACTTTCCTTATTTTGCATCAGCAAATGCTTAGTCAATTCATAATGAGAAATGCTCTGTGTGATAGTTACTTAACAAGAAACTAAAACTTGTTCTGCGTGCACAGATAGACTGAATCATATTTTGAATTGGGATAAGCACTAAGAACACAAGTAGAAACTTGTTCAATTATATGCCTTGGAAGACCCAACTCACAAGCAGAAGTAGATTCTGAAGTTGTCAGCATTATCCCAAATGATTCAAGATTGGATAAGCCAAATTAGTAGACTCTTGTCCAGTTTTACTTCATGCCTGTGTGTGTGCATGCTAAGTCACTTCAGTTGGTCCAACTCTGTGCGACCCTATGGACTGTGCTCTCTTTCAAAACTTAAGTCTCACAGGGAGCTCAAATCTGGTGCTCTGTGATAACCTAGTGGCTCAGGGTTGGATGGAGTGGAAGGTGGAAGGGAGGTTTAAGAAGAGGGACACATACATATGCCTATAGCTGATTCATGTTGATATATGGCAGAAGCTAACACAATATTATAAAGCAATCATCTTCCAATTAAAAATAAATAAAAAATTTAAAAATGTATATCTTAAAAGGAATGCTGTCATTTTATGTTAAACTAAAGAATAAGTTGAAAATGATTATATTCTACTAGTTATTATGCAAATTAAAGATGAAAAATTATAAAATTTAGTGTGGAAAAATGATTTGACTCTTCAGATGATCTCTTTTTCTCAGCGCCCATCAATGTGCAGATTTGGAGCATCATTCTTTGGCTCAGTTATGTTTAGGATGATCTGAAGTGTCCTGGTACTGGATTAAATGGTAGAATTATATATTGCTTAATGTCGCAACAGACATTTATGTTTATGGACCTTTTTTTATTGCTTGGCATTTGAAAATACATTTTAATCCACAAAGTCAACATCAGAATACTTGATCCCAAGGATGTACTGTGAGACACTTAACACAATCATTTCTTCCACAAGTGACAGAAGATGCTTTAGACCACCTATGTGAGTGTGGTGTGCTCAGTGTTGTCTGACTCTTTGCGACCCCATGACCTGTAGCCCGCCAGGCTCCTCTGTCCATGGGATTTCCCAGGCAAGAATACTGGAGTGGGTTGCCACTTCTTTCTCCATCAGAGCAACTACAAATACTAGTAAAAGATATTATAATAGGAGACTAATGGATTTTTTATTTTGTAACGTTCTTTACCTATAGATTTGTTAAGGTTAGGTTAGTTATACTAATCTTTTTGAGTTATACCTTTGACTCTCTTTCATCGGAAAAGAGATTTTTTGCATTTTCCAATCTGTTTATTTGCTATATCAAGGGAACACTTGAGTTCTAAGGTGAACAAGCTCATCATTTATGTTGGGGTTCTGTACCCAGGAGGGCTTCCCTAGTGGCTCAGTGGTAAAAACTCACCTGCCAATGTGAGATGTGGGTTCGATCCCTGGGTCGGAAGGATTCCCTGGAGAAGAGAATGGTAACCACTCCAGTATTCTTGCTTGGAGTATCCCACGGAGAGAGGAGCCTGGCCAGCTACAGTCCATGGGATCACGAATAGTCGAACACAACTGAAGTGACTTAGCACACAAGTGCCCAGGACTGTAGAATCTAGGTAAAGGGACCCACTTTGCAGTTATTTCAGTGCTTAGACACTCAGTCGTGTCCCACTCTTTGTAACCCTATGGACTGTAGCCCGCCAGGCTCCCCAAGAGGATTCTCCAGGCAAGGATACTGGAATGGGTTGCCACGCCCTCCTCCAGGAGATCTTTCTAACCCAGGTACCGAACCCAGGTCTCCTGTAATGCAGCCAGATTCTTTACCTTCTGAGCCACCAGGGAAGCCCCACTGCTAACCAACATGAACAACTCACCCGCAAAAAGTGGTCAAGAAGTGGTTTGCAACCTGTAGTTTGAAATACTGCCTGTGGTTCTTGCTAAAAGTGCATTTTCCTTGATTCCGGCCCCTCCCCCCACCCCAGGACACAGTCATCTGATCTGGAACCAGATCAGGAATATCAGGTTTACTGAGCACCTGGGTGTTTCCCAATGCTTGTAATCCAGATGCCACTCGAGAACACGCCTGCAGGTTATCAGTGACTAGAACAGCAGCTGGAAATGTAAGACGGGTGTGGCTAAGGTAGCAACAGAATGTTTCTCATAGCCTGGTCCAGCCAGGGTGGAGATCTGCAGGGATAGAACCAAAACTGTAACATTTCATTTTCTGCCATTTCACTTCCTTTTCTATCAGCTCCTCCTCCAAATCCAGCCCAGAGGCCCTTCAGATGAGACCCAATTTCTCTTCATTTTTCTAGGATGATAACTGCTAGGAATTTACAGTAAATTCCTTCCAAAGAAAGTGCTTTCACCATAAGAGGATACTCGTGAAACATATTCCTCATCAACTGCTCCACTATTTATTAGAGAAGTTTTGTGTAATGGTTGAAGCCAGGATTGCTGGCTTGGTGTTCAGTCGTTCAGTCATGTCCAACTCTTTGTGACCCCATGGACTGCAGCACACCAGGCTTCCCTGTCCATCACCAACTCCTGGAGTTTGTTCAAACTTAGGTATATTGAGTCGGTGATGCCATCCAATCATCTCATCCTCTGTTGTCCCCTTCTCCTCCTGCCTTCAATCTTTCCCAGCATCAGGGTCTTTTCAAACGAGTCAGTTCTTTGCATTAGGTAGCCAAAGTTAAAAATAGCGCCAAGAAAATGTTAAGGTGGAAAAAGTTTTACTTATTATTTGTTATATTTAAGTCAGTGGACCAGTTTTCTGGGCCTAATACCTGGTGTGAAACAAGTACGGTTTTGAGTCTTGGATTTAAGGAAAGAAGTTTTCTTTTTACTAATCTTTAGGAACCATTGGCTCCTCTCTATAAACATAAATAAATCCATACTTAGGCATAATAACCAGCTTAAAGAAGGCAGTGGAGAACTGTGAAAATAAGTGAGATATCTGTGAATGAAGTTGAGTGTCTCCTATCAGTGTGTAAAACAGTAATAAAGAATTGTTTCAAAAGACACACAGAAAGCCATTTGACAGAATTTGGCAGCTATTCCTAATAACCTTACTGTAATATTTTTAACTGAGGAAGATAAATACATTTCCTTAACTTTAGCTAAATTCGCCCAGCTTAACCTGTGAACTCATATTTGTCTGTGGTATTGCCTCATCCATGTCCCTACTGGTGGTTGACCATCCTTATGAGGTTATCTTGACATCTGACACCAGACCTTTGCCTTAGGAGAAAAATGCCCTTGTTCAAGGATATACTTTGATAAGTCTGTTGACATGAAGTGAAGACTTGGAATAAAGACTGGGAAGAGTTAAGGAAACAAACCCCCCAAATGGATAAACCATTCTACATTAGAAGTAAACCGGAATTTAGAGGGGAGTAGAGAAGAGATCAGAGCAGAAAATGAAAAAGGAAAGATAGTCTGTTGACATGAAGTGAAGACTTGGAATAAAGACTGGGAAGAGTTAAGGAAACAAACCCCCCAAATGGATAAACCATTCTACATTAGAAGTAAACCGGAATTTAGAGGGGAGTAGAGAAGAGATCAGAGCAGAAAATGAAAAAGGAAAGAATGGAAAGCAGAGAATAGAGAGAGGGAATGCAGGCATGACCATATGGGCTGGAGCCAGGGAATGACAAAGGCTATCAGGCATTTGAGTAAATCCCAGGATTTTAAGAAGAAGCACTTTTTAATCTTGTAATGTTTTGTCTTCTTGTTTTTGCTTCCTAGCTTCTCCTACCCACTCCCTCATCTCTCCAAATCTCCAGCAAACCCTGGTGTGCCTGTGCAGTCCTGTCAGGGCTGGCACTGCGGTCAGTAAAAGGCTGGGACAACGTGTCTGCCTGGACACTGACTCACAGAAAGCGGGGCCTGGCAGTCTGTGGATCAGTGGAGGGATGTGGAGGCGCAGCTGCAGGGTCGCCCTGACTCAGGAGGGGGCAGTGCCACCTTCTTCCTTCCCAATTTGATCAATTTTGTAGATCCATAATATTCCAACAATGGATGGAGGAGCCTGGTAGGCTGCAGTCCATAGAGTTGCTAAGAGTCAGACACGACTGAGCGACTTCACTTTGACTTTTCACTTTCATGCATTGGAGAGGGAAATGTCAACCCACTCCAGTGTTCTTGCCTGGAGAATCCCAGGGGCAGCAGAGCCTGGTGGGCTGCCTTCTATGGGGTCGCACAGAGTTGGACACGACTGACGTGGCTTAGCAGCAGCAGCAGCAGCAATATTCCAACAAGCATAAAATCCACAACAGAAAAGGAGATAGAAAATCAGAAACATTGGAAGGGAATAGAGAGAAATTACTGCTGTTTGCACATAACATTTTAATCAACATGTTGGTGGTGGTGGTTTAGTCGCTAAGTCATGTCCAACTCTTGGGATCCCATGGACTGTAGCCTGCCAGGCTCCTCTGTCCATGGGGTTCTCCAGGCGAGATACTGGAGTGGGTTGCCATTTCCTTCTCCAGGGGATCTTCCTGACTCAGGAATCAAACCCAGGTCTCCTGCATTGAAGGCAATCAACATATTGCCGTGCATGAAATTAGTAAACAACCAACAGAGAGTTGTGTATCGGTGCTTCATGGGAACCTCTGTGAAATGCATCTTTATAATTTATTTTTTAGAAACACTTATAGTAGGCTGACTACAGTTCCAATATAGAATACAGGTTTACTCATTCTTATAAATTCTTTTGCCTTGTTTATAGGGCTTGAGTTTAACCATCAAGGTATTGTGAACTCTAAATACAGGATCTTGCTAAGTCGAAATGAATGCCCAGAAACTAAGCCACACCAGCTAGTATTTCCATCTTAGTGGACAGTGGAAAAAATAATTTAAAATATATTTGTTAAAATGAATGATAAGGAAAAGGAATATGTAAATCAATATATTTGGGATATAAATGATGATTGAAATCTCTCTCTCTCACACACACACGCACACACACACAGGATCCAGGAGATACCTGTGTGTGAAATAGAGAAAGGAGCTCTTCCTTTTGGCAGATACAGCTTCACACCAGGGTATACAGTTGATGTGAGGAGACCACATCAGCTTCTACCTCCCATTCACCCTTTCCCAGGTCCCTCTACTCAGAGATCAACCCAAACAAACATATGCAGCAGACTTGTGGAAAGAGAACTTAGAAGTAACCATAAGGATAAAGTATAGTATGGTTAGAGATGACTTGAATAAGATATATGCATCATCCATATGAAAAAAATTCAAGACACTACTGATACATTAAAATAATAAATTGAGTGTCATAGCTTGTGACTAAATTGGAAGATTAAATATTTTAAACATATCAACTGTTCATGCAGATATTGACAGATTTTGGAAACTCTGACTAAAATACTGTGTTCTGCAGCAGAGGCTCTGGTGAATGTAAAAGGTGTTTTTTAGATTTGAAAACTCTTAAAAATTTTTTTTATTGATTAATTTATTTTTATTAGAGGATAATTGGTTTTCAGTATTTTTTAATTTCTATTTTAATTTTTTTATTATGAGTGAATCTGAAATTTATTAGTTTACTTTAAAATGATTTTCATTGGAGTATAGTTGATTTACAATGCTGTGTTTCAGGTATACAGCAAAGTGAGTCAGTTATAAATATACATATATCCACTGATTTTTTAGATTCTTTTCCCATACAGGTTATTATAGAGTACTGAGTAGGCTTCCCTGATGGTTCAAGCAGGTAAAGAATCTGCCTGGAATACAGGAGACACAGGTTCGATCCTTGGGTTGAGAAGATCCCCTAGAGGAGGAAATGGCAACCCATTCCAGTATTCTTGCCTGAAAAAAGCCCATGGACAGGGTCACAAAGAATCAGTTACAACTGAATGATTAAGCAGACAGAACAGACAGAACTGAGTACAGTTCCCTATGCTTTACAGTGAGTCCTTACCAGTTATCTATTTTATTTTATTCACTATTGACAATTGACCACAACACAATCCCACAGAAATATTCATCCCCTTCAGCTCTCCAAGTCTCTATAACTGCTTTCAAAATGAAGAAATCTTATAAGCAGTAGGGAAAGGAGAAAGGAGGCTGAAAGGGTGAGTATTTATGACAAATAGATTGACACTATTCAGATGATACAATGGAACAAATGCTAGCAGATGGGTCTAGATGTCATTGCTTGCTTTTGCCACTATTATCACTATTACCATCATCTTTCATTCGGAATGTCTCTAATCTTCTAATCTTGTTTTTTTGACAGCTCTGACCAGTTAGCCTAGCCATTCAGCCCTGCCCAGGAGTTCACGAATATCCCTAATTCAGGATCCTTCTTCCTCTATACAAAGTGAAAAACCAAGCACACTGCTCTTGGCCTTGCCCTTTGGGGGGATTTCCCTTCACCAGCGTGGCCACCCCTGAGTGGGGCTGTAATGTGGCCACAGTCCTCCTCCAACTGGCTCTGACATACTGTGCTGACTCAGCTGTGAGCCAGGAGCTTTTATTTCTAATCTTGTTTTTGTTTTTCCCCTGCTTCATCTGTGGATCATAATTAATGCCCATGAGGTTATCTGTGTTAGCTGGGGAAGAGACAAGAATACAAAGGAAATAGGTGCCACAAGAGTCAGGGCCAGCTAATCATATCATGTACTTGTGTCTTCTGGGCCTTCTTGCGACCCATCCCCAAATTTCAATTTCCATCAGGTAATAAAATTTTCATGTTCTCACAGGTAAAACCAAGGTCTTATTTCTAGGTTATTGATGGAAAGACTCAGTTGCAGGGTCCTTCCTCAAAGAGATCCAATTTTCCCTTCATGAATGGACTCTGGGTCTATAAGCTCTCTTACATCTGAAAAATGGATGAGGGACCATGAATTTTCTGTCCTGATGACTATCAGTCTTTTGCTCACCATCTTTTGATGAAGCAGTGTTTTGACTGATTATCTTCTTCCACTCTGAGAATAACACAAACTGTGGTCCATTACCACAAATACCAGTTTCTCCAGACCTTAATAACTGTCATTCCAGCCTTGCCACTCATTGTAATAACTGTGTCAAACTTACCTCTGGCCTCTGCCATTCTGGAATGTCATTACCATAGAGGTAATGGTGGCAGCATCTATTACAGTAAACTCCAGTTGTCCTCCAATAGAGGACAACCACTGTCAGTCTTAAAGATGCCAGTATCCTTGTACCAGCGCAGTCCTTATTTCCTTGTTTAAGTAGTGCCATGTAGGCCTTGGGACTTCCCAGATGGCGCTAGTGGTAAAGAATCCACCTGCCAATGCAGGAAACATAAGACGTAGGTTTGATACCTGGGTCAGGAAGGTCCCTTGGAGGAGGGCATAGCAACACACTCCAGTATTCTTGCTGGAGAATCCTATGGACAGAGGAGCCTGGTGGGCTACCGTCCATGGGGTCTCAAAGAGTCCCCATGACTGACCATGAGCACTATATATGCCTTCTCAAGGACATAATCAGATAGTGGATTCTACCATCTCACATAACACATTCATTAAAATATTCCCACCTCCCAAACCTTCTAATCCTCAAACTTCAACATTGCCACTTCATTTACTGTAGGTCATTTTCATATCCAAATTCCAGGGAATATTCTCAGCAGCATATTAGGAATGACTCCAACTGTTCTTGCAGATAGTAAATCCTGAGGCACAAAGGAATATTCTCATATCAAATAATTCTTCCTTGAGTGAAGTAGCAAAAGTGTTTGCTCAGTCATGTCTGACTCTTTGCGACCCCATGGACTGTAGCCCACCAGGCTCTTCTGTCCATGAAGTTTTCCAGGCAGCAGTACTGGAGCAGGTAGCCATTCCCTTCTCCAGAGGATCTTCCTGACCCAGGGATTGAACCCAGGTCTCTGGCACTGTAAGCGGATACTTTACAGTCTGAACTTTTCTTAACCAGCTTTATATCCTACCTTCTAAAGCCCAACATCTATTCCTACATGTGATCTCAAAGTTCCTACCAGTATAGGTAGACAAACTCTTTCAGTTCCTTTAGTGTGTTAGCTATTTCTCCCCAGAGCAGAGATTGTATTTCTCCATAAAGCCCTGTGATACCTGTGATACTCAATCTTATATGTCAACTTGGCTAGGCTATGGTGTCAGTTGTTTGGCCAAACACCAGTCTAGATGTTGTTGTGAAGGTATATTTTAGTTGTAAATTGTCAGTAGACTTGAAATAAAGCTTATTACCCTCCACAATATGGGCAACCCTCATCCAATCCATTGAAGGACTTAAGAGTGAAGACAAAGTTTCCTTGAAACGAAAGAAATTCTCCTCAAGACTGCAACATAAAAATCCCCACCTGAGTTTCTAGTTTGTTCTTCAGCAGGTTTTGGACTCATGTTGAACACTTTCATAAATTTGCAGCTTGCTGGCCTACTGTATAGATTTCCAAGTTGGCAGACCTCACAATCATCCAGATCAATTCCTTAAAATAGACCTCTTTTCTCTTTCAATCTGCACACACACACACACATACACACACACACAGTGTTTGATATATATTTTTTTCTGTTGTTTCTGATTCTCTGAAAACTCTAACCCAAAACCCAAACTTGATGATAGGTTTGAAGGCAATGAGAAGAAAATGGGTAGATTTGGAAAGAGAACGCTTATTCCCAGGAAGGCCCATTCATCTTAAAGTTTTTTTCTTCTAGGGATACTATATTGTCTGTTGTCTTGGCTTGGGTTCTCCTAGAAGCAGAGCCTGAGGCAATGTAGACTCTTAAACACAGTTTATTTATTTGAGAAGTAACCCCAGGAAGAGTAAAGCGTGGGAGAGAAAAAAATAGGAGAGGAAGAACCAGTACACAGGGACGTTACTGGGTTGATCAACACTAGGTGACTGGCCCTCAATCCCATGTCAGTTTCTGAGAGGGCTTATGAAATGTCCCCGAAAACTTTTGAGAATAAAAGGGAGAACTATTTCTCCAGCAGTTTGTGTCCTCCGTTGTTTAAGATTGTGCATACTTGGGCATCATGTGTATTTGCTTTTGTTGTTCCGTCACTAAGGCATATCCTAATCTCTGCAACCCCATCGACTGCAGAAGCCAGGCTTCCCTGTGCTTCACTATCTTCCAGAGTTTGCTCAAATTCATGTCCATTGAGTCAGTGATGCTATCTAACTATCTCATCCTTTGCCACCCTCTTCTCCTTTTACCTTCAATCTTTCCTAGCATCAGGGTATTTACAATGAGTCCACTCTTCACATCAAGTGGCCAAAGTATTGGAGCTTCAGCTTTAGCATCAGTCCTTCCAATGAATTTTCAGGGTTGATTTCCTTTAGGATTGACTGGTTGGATCTCCTTGCTGTCCAAGGACTCTCAAGAGTCTTCTCCAGTACCACAGTTCAAAAGCATCAATTCTTTGATGCTCAGCCTTCTCTGGTCCAACTCTCACATCCGTACATGACTACTGCAAAAACCATAGCTTTGACGATACAGACCTTTGTCAGCAAAGTGATGTCTCTGCTTTTTAATATGCTATGTTTGTCATGGCTTTCCTTCCAAGGAGCAAGTGTCTTTTAATTTTGTATGTATTTACTAATCCCATAATGAACCTTGGAGCTTGTCACCCAGAGCCACTGGGTAAGATAGTAACCCAAACATTCTGTTCTCTGACTTTAACCAATTTTCTGGAATTCAATCCACTCCCTTTCTTACTTTTATTTTACCAGTTTTCCAACTTGTAATAGTTTTACCCCCAATTTCTAATCTTTGATTCTTACATTTTGTCCATTCCACAGAGCTCTATTACTTTCAAGTAGGTTCAGATCTTATCTCCATGACTTGCTGGCTCTCTGACTTTGAACTCTCTAGGCCTCAGTTTTCTTGTCTATAAAAATGGGATAATAACAGTACCATCTTTATAAAATTGTTATGAACATGGTTTGAGATAATGCACGTAGAGCATTTAGCAAGGTCTGAGACGTAGAAACTAGTCAATAAATGACAGCCAGTATGACTATGACGGTAATTATAATAATGATGGTGGTATTTGCCCAGCTCAGGTACTACAGTTCATCACTGCATTCACTCTTTCACCTTTTGACCTTCAGGCTTCTGCTGGTCCTAACCAATAAAGGTCAAATTTGAATTTATGGTCTCTTCATCTTAGTTGGACTTTTCAAGTATAATTACCAAAAAAGTAAGATTAGGGCTCAAACTTATTCATCTTCTTAAGCTTTAGCTACTTTTTCTACACGGTCATATTGTGCCCACTCAGTCAAGTCCAACTCTTTGCTACCCCATGGACTGTAACCCACCAGGCTCCTCTGTCCATGGGACTTTACAGGCAGAATACTGGAGTGGGTTGCCATTTCCTCCTCCAAGGGATCTTCCCAACCCAGGGATCAAACTTGTATTTCCTGCATTGCAGGCAAATTCTTTACTGCTGAGCCACCAGGGAAGACCTTTCTACACAGTGGTCATTGCAAAGGCTTGCCCTTTGCAGTTGACTTTCATTACCTCATTTCTTTCTTTCTTTTTTTTTTTTTGGAGTGATGTTTTTATTTATTTTGAGCAGAAACTTAAATCAAGACGAAGATCTCAAAACCATCCTCTAAGACATCTTCATCCATTCGCCTCTCCTTTCCTTGAAGCTCAGAAGGCACTCTGTATCATTATCTAAATCTAAGAGTTCAACATTTGGTCTTGCTTCATTGATCAACAGACCTGTGGCTACCCACATGTGCCAGTCAGTGTATGAGACCTTGTCCCAAGAGCGCTCTGTAACCCACTGACTGCTGGCTTTCCATCTCTGCTCTGCCACTTTCTACTAGTGTAACATTTGGGGAGTTATTTGGCTACTGGATTTCTCAGCTTAACCTCTATGAAAATAATAATAATTATCACATTGGGTGGTTGTGAGAAGTTAATGTCTGTGAAGTGCTCAGAACAGGACCTAGAACATCATATGAGCTATATTAGCAATAGTTATTATTGGAACCTCCCTAACAGTCCAATGATTAAGACTTCATCCACACTCCCAATTCAGGGGACGCAGGTCCAATCCCTAGTCGGGGAACTAAGATCCCTCATGCCACACAGTGAGGCCAAAAAATGCAAGCTATTACTCTTCTTGATGCAGGGAATACATCTGTTGGGAGATTTCATGGGAGGCAATGCAAAGGTGAGGGATTCCCTCTCCCTGCCTTCTGGCATGTGAGCCAGGAGTTTAGACTCCCTTTCCTGGGGATTTGATAATTGAGCAAGGGAAAGAGAAGCTGAGAAGATATTCCTGGCTGTATCAGAGGCTTTGAAAGCCTGTGAGGGTGACAGTATTGTGTCCTGTCACTGCAGGGGCCATCCTAGGCAGAGGCATCCTGTAATAGGGTCTTCACTGTGTTTTCTCAGAGTGACTTCTCCCTGGTTCTTCCCAGTTTTCTGAACCTGGTTCATTAGCTTTTGTGCTGATTCTGTCATGTATGTCTTATTACTTCATCAAATTCCTTTTCTGTGATATTAACTGGTGTTCATTTCTCTTGTCTGAAGCCAGGAATCCTGACAGCTTAGAGGGATCACTGCTGAATCTTAAAACTCTCTCTTTCCTTGGGAAGACAGCTTTCCTTCGTTATTGTTCAGTCACACATTTGTGTCTGACTTTTTGCGACCTCATGGACTGAAGCACGCCAGACTTCTCTGTCCTACACTGTCTCCCGGAGTTTGCTCAAACTCATGCCCATTGAGTCGGTGATGCCATCCAACCATCTCATCCTCTTTCGTCCCCTTCTCCTGCCCTCAATCTCTCCCAGCATCAGGGTCTTTTCCAATGAGTCAGCTCTTTACATCAAGTGGCCAAAGTATTGGAGTTTCAGCATCAGTCCTTCCAGTGAATATTCAGGGTTGATTTCCTTTGGAACTGCTGGGTTTGATCTCTTTGCTGTCCAAAGGACTCTCAAGAGTCTTCAGCACCACAGTTCAGAAGTATCAGGTCTTTGACAGCCTAAATTCATCTCTGAGAAATGAATGTAATGCATGGGACACACTGTATGTTCTACCCTCAATCTCTTAGCCTTGCCTTCTCTTGTTTCTTTCCCAGATTTGCATGTTTCCTGGCTGACTTAATACAGATACAAAGAGCATCTTGCCTCCTGACCTTAGAGTTTTTTGCCATGTTCCTTCCATATCCCCATCACACAGGTTTGGAGGGACTTTAAGTCCTGAATAAATTATTGCTCAGAAAATGTCATTTTAATTTTATAATATTTAAAACACGCTGGTAGGGATTATAAGCAGAATCTAAATATGGATACTTTTATGTTGTACACAGAGGATAATTAGGAGTTTATATCTTATGTTGTTATATTATCTTTAATAGACTTATAGTTGATAACAATAGGAGTCATCTTTTTGAAGTAAACTCTCCCAAGAAGCCTAGCAGCTACTTTATTGGAATGATTTCCTAAATAAGTTTCCTAAGAATATTGTTTGACTCTATTTATTAATGCAATTCCACTAAGTTGCTAAGCTAAACCTAGAGTTTAATATTTAATATCCTCAATAAAATAAAAAGAAATCAAATGATTTTTATTAAAATGTTCTCTCTCATACAAATGAAGAGGTCAAAAATGAAAACAAAAGCAGAAACTCTGCAACCTTATATCAGGATGCCATTTGCTGTGAAATGTACTTGCCTTTAGATTTATATATGAATATCTGAGGGACTCCCCTGGTGACCCAGTGGTGAAGACTTTGCTTTCCAGTGCCGGAGGTAGGGGCTTGATTCCTGGTCAGGGAGCTAAGATATCACCTGCCTCCCAACTCATTTCAATATTTAATCCAGGTGACAGCAAATTTCACAGATTAAGCAATTCATGTGCAGAAAATGTTTTAACTCAATGCACACAAGCGTAAGAAGCAAACCTACCCTTTAAAAGACTAAATGGCTAAATGACATTACCTATTATGCCAAATGGGGTTTTCCTGGTGGCTCAGACTGTAAAGAATCCACATACAACTCAGGAGATCAGGTTTGATCCCTGGGTCCAAAAGATCCCCTGGATGAGGGCATGGGAACCCACTGCGGTATTCTTGCCTAGAGAATTCCATGGACAGAGGAGTCTGGTGGGGTACAGTCCATTGGGTGGAAAGAGTCAGGCAGGACTGAAGCGACTTAGCATGAGCGCATAATGCTGAATGAGAGCATTATTCCAGCCGTGTTTCCGATCTCTCCTCTTCCTTTTTCTTCTATCTCTACCTCTCTCCTTTTTATGCTTGCAAATAATTTATTTACTTATTTGGCTGTGCTGGCATGTGGGATCTTCGATCTCTGTTGCAGCACGTGGGATCATTCGAACACTTAGTTGCAGCATGTGGGATCTAGTTCTCTGGCCAGGGATGGAACCTGGGCCCCCTGCATTGGAAGCACAGAGGGAACCACCAGGCAAGTCCACTGCTTGAAAAGAATTTTTAGGACTCTGTAACAGGTTTTTCGGTAAGGAATTCCAAACTCAGAACACAAAAGCCTGTTAATTTTTCCTGAAGGGACAAGAGAAATAGTTTATTCATCATAAGCTTTCCCCCGCCCCCCTCCAGGGAAACCACAGCACCAGGGGAAGGGACGAAATCTGTGTGCGGGACGCTGCTGGACTCTGTGGATACGATGATTACAAGACTCCTGGGGCCTTGCCCTAATGGAGGGCACATGCTAATGGAGAAGATAGACAAAGAGACAAAAATAGATGAGATACAATGTGCAATCGTAATAACTGCTAAAAAGGAAAGAAAGAAGGGACTGGCAGAGAAAGTCATTGCGATCGTGGGATATGCTCTCAGGTGGCCAGGAGAAACTCTGAGAGGAAGATATAAGCTGATTCATGGCTTCCCAGGTGGTAAGGAACCCACCTGCAAAGCAGGAGACTCAGGTTGGATTCCTGGGTCAGAAGGATCCCCCAGAGAAGGAAATGGCAACCCGCTCCAGTTTCTTGCTTGGGAAATCCTATAGACAGAGGAGACTGGCGGGCTACAGTCCATGGGGTCGCAAAAGAGCGGGACACGACTGAACGACTAAACCACCACCAGCATGGGAAGGGGGATGAACCAGGAGTGAACTAATTGCTGAGGAGGAATTCCAGACAGAGGGATAGGGCATGGCTAAGTCAAGGAAGAATGATGATTTATCCGTGTGGTCTCATGTGGACCAATTAATTTCTTAACACCTAATCCTGTCATTTTCTTTTTTATTCAACAAAAATTTATTTGTTTCTCTGAGGGAGGCGTAATTCTAGCCAATGGGATTAAACGGTCCCTGAACAGAAAGAATTTNGGACCAATTAATTTCTTAACACCTAATCCTGTCATTTTCTTTTTTATTCAACAAAAATTTATTTGTTTCTCTGAGGGAGGCGTAATTCTAGCCAATGGGATTAAACGGTCCCTGAACAGAAAGAATTTATTGTCCAGGTAGGAAAACTTGCCAGTCACCTGGAAATGACTAATCAGAGTAAAAGGAGGCTTTCTATGAGAAGCACATCTAGTACCGATTCACGTGGGGGTAATGAACCAGGAAAGGTTTGCCTACACAGGTAACATCCGAGCAGACACCTGGGCATAAGGGGAATTATATGTCATTAACGGGGCATGGAAACACGGGGGGTGAAATTGTCTCCTCTCGTTGGATTGGAAGAGTTGAATAAATGACTTCCACATCTCTATGGTCGAATTGTGTTCCCCTCATATTCATATGAGCTTCCCCAGTAACTCAGCAGTAAAGAATCCACCTGCAATGCAGGAGCTGCAGGGAACGTGGGTTGATCCCTGGGTCAGGGCGATCCCCTGGAGGAGCACATGGCAACCCACTCCAGTATTCTTACCTGGAGAATCCATAGACAGAGGAGCCTGGTAGGGTACAGTCCATAGGGTCACAAAGAGTCAGACATGACTGAAGTGACTTAGCATGCACAGGAATATTTATAGGCTGAGGACTGGTACCNCCCTGGGTCAGGGCGATCCCCTGGAGGAGCACATGGCAACCCACTCCAGTATTCTTACCTGGAGAATCCATAGACAGAGGAGCCTGGTAGGGTACAGTCCATAGGGTCACAAAGAGTCAGACATGACTGAAGTGACTTAGCATGCACAGGAATATTTATAGGCTGAGGACTGGTACCTCAGAATGTGACCTTATGTGGGATCAGGGTCATAGCATATGCCCATTAGCTAAAATGAGGCTATTATTATGGGCCCTGATCCAATATAATTGGTATCTTATAAAAAAGGGGACATTTGGACACAGGGACACATAAAAAGGGAAGGTAATGTGAAGGGGCATGTGAAAAGACACTCATCTCTAATCCAGGGAGAGAGGACCGGAACAGATCCTTCCTCCTGGAAAAAACACTTTGCTCACATCTTGCGAACAATGAGATAATAAATTTCTGTTGTTTAAGTCACCCGGTTTGTGATATTTTGTTACAGCAGCCCTACTAAGCTAATATAAAAATAAACTAGGAAATACTTACATGATTGTCTTAAATGAAAGGAATATACAGAAACGAACATACAGAAATTATATGTGTTATGTATATGTGCTCATTTGTGTCCAACTCTTTTCAACCCCATGGACTGTAGCCCACCAGACTCCTCTGTCCATGGAGTTTTCCAGGCAAGAATATTGGAGTAGGTTGCCATTTACTTCTCAAGGGGATTTTCCTGACCCAGGAATCGAACCCAAGTCTCTTGAATTTCCTGTATTGGCAGGCGGATTCTTTACCATTGCACCATCCAGGAAGCCACAGAATGTATATATATTCACCTGTAACTTGGTAATGTATCCTAAAAGTGCACACATACAAACAAAAATATTACACCTTTGGGAGAAAATATTTGTGAAAGATGTATCTGATAAAAGACTGACAGCCAAAAATATACAAAGAATGTTTCAAAATTCAGCAGTAAAAAAACAAGTCAACTAAAAATGGGCCAAAGAACTTGAATCCTCATCAAATATGATGTGTGTGTGTGTGTGTGTGTGTGTGTGTGTGTGTGTGTGTGTGTGAGTCACTCAGTCCTGTTCAACTCTTTGCAACCCCATGGACTGTAGTCTGCCAGGCTCCTCTGTCCAGAGGATTCTCCAGGCAAGAATACTGGAGTGGGTTGCCATTCCCTTCTCCAGATGATATACAGATGGCAAATAAGCATATGAAAATATGCTTCACATCATGTCATCAGGGAAATGCAAACTGAAATAACAATGAGATACCACTACACACCTATTAGAAAGGTAAAATCTGAAACACTGACACCACTAAATGCTGACAAGGATGTGGAATAAGAGGAAAACAAAATGGTAACAGCTGTTTTAAAGGCAGCTTGACAGTTTCTTTCCCAGGTGGCCCAGCTGTAAAGAACTAGTCTGCCAAAGCAGGAGACACAGGTTCGATCCCTGTGTCAGGAAGAGCCCCTGGAGAAGAAACTGGCAACCCACTCCATTATTCTTGCCTGGAAAATCTCATGGACAGAGGAGCCTGGCAGGCTACAGTCCATAGGATCGCACAGAGTTGGACACCACTGAAATGACTGAGCGTGGATAAATGTCCTTGCCTGGAAAATCCCTTGGACAAAGGAACCTGGCTTAGTCTGTGGGTTGCAGAGTCTGACACACCTGCATACAACAAGCATACTCATATGACCCAGCAATTGTATCTCTGTATTTACCTAAGAGAACCGAAAATTCATGTCCACCCAAAAACCTGCACACAGACGTTTATAGCATTTTTATTCACCATTGCCAAAACTTAGAAGAAACCAAGATGTACTTCAGCAGTCAAATGGAGTCACAAATTGCCATACGTTCAGACAATGGAATATTAATTAATACTAAAAAGAAATGAGCTGTCAAGTCATGAAGACAATGAAGAAACTTAAACATATATTACTAAATGAAAGAAGCCAATTTGAAAAGGTTCCACGCTGTATAATTCCAACTATATGACATTTTGGAAAAGGCAACATTGTGGAGACAGTAAAATGATCAGTGGTCTGCAAAGGCTGGTGTGGGGAGGAAGGATGAATAGGTGGAACACAGCCTAATTTTAGGGTAGGTAAACTATTCTGTACAATACTATAATGGAGGTTACATGTACATTCACCAAACCCATACAGTATATACCACAGAAATAAACTCTAATGTGAACTCTGGACATTGGATAACAATGATGTATCAGTGTGCCATCAGTTGTAATAAATGTTCCATTCTGGTGGGAATGTTGCAAATAGGGGAAGCTACAATGTGTGGGGGTAGGAGGTATGTGGGAACTTTTTGTCCTTTCCTCTCAATGTTGTTGTGACCCTAAACCTGCTCTAAAAATAAGGTCGGGCTTCCCTGGTGGTCCAGTGGCTAAGACTCCACATTTCTAATGCACAGGGTGTAGGTTCAAGCCCCGACTGTAGAACTAGGATCCCACATTTTACACAAACAAAAAAACTTTTTAAAAAAGATTTACTTTAAAAAATGCTGTACTTTGTTTCGTAGAGCCCTTTAATTAGAATGTACAAAGTATGTGAAAGCAAACTAAATCTTTCTAATTTGGTAAATACAAAGTATGCCATTTCTCTTGACTATTCAAAGAAAACCTTTATGGGTAAATCTGCAGCTTCGTATCTTGTTCTTGATAATTACATTAGTTCTATGTTTTATTGCATAAGTAACGCTTGGGATTCACAACCAGTCTAAACTGGAAATTTTAAAGAAACACATTTTTTTAAAAAAGAAAGTTTTCTCCAATAATATTGATCTTAGCCATGAGCCACTTTTATTTATTTTAATGTTCATTGGACCTTATTAAAATTAAAGAAGAAAATTTTCTCTACAAGACCGAGTAATGAAAATAAAGAGAAAATTCTTACATAGCAAGGAGATATTTGTATACATAGGGTAGCGTGTGTGTGTGCATGCACACTCAGTCATGTCTGACTCTGTAACCCTATAGACTGTAGCCTGCCAGTCTCCTCTGTCCATGGAATTTCCCAGGCAAGAATACTGGAGTGAGTTGCTATGTATGCTCTGGTTTAAATTGTTTGGGGAATGAGTGAGATTTCCTTAGAGATTTTAAATACTCAGAATATGCATGGAAGTAAATCCACTTTTTCTTCCTCTCTACCTTCCATTTCTCTATTTAAAAATTAATACATAAAATGACAAGAGGAAGAAATAGACTCATTTCTTTGTAGTCATCAAAACACGCAGAAGTGCCCCAAATTTGCTACCTTTTATTTTAAATTTCTAAAGCTATCCACAGATTGGACAAAAGGCATTTCTTGTGAAAAGTTCGTTAGTTCTTGTTAGAGGAGGATTCTCTTAGCTTATTTAGATTGGCCAGTGGTCCTCACTGTTGGCAGCACATTAAAATCACCTGGAAGGATATCTTTGTTTGGTTTCTTTGTTTATTTAAGTATCTGAGCTCCAATCCCAGAGATCTGGATTTAATTGGCCTGGGGTGGGACCCAGACATCAGTAATTCTTTCTTTTTTTTTTTTTTAACTTTATAACTGGTTGAAGTTGAGAACCCCTGACCTAAGCAGTGTTTCTCCTCCTTGGCTAGTCATCAGAATCACTCCCTCAAGAATCTGATTCCTTAAGTCTGAAGTGGACCAAAGGAATCTGTGCTTTTAACAAGCACCCTGGGTGTTTTGATAATCAGCCAAGTTTGAGAAACACAGGAGACGTCCAATAAAAATGCTAAACAAGCTCAACTGGTCTGTTTTTTGTTTGATGACAAAATTCCCTCCAATCCATCCTACTGCTGCCTCTCATTGAAAAAAGAAAGTCTTTCTTTTAAAATTTTCTACCTTTTCCTTGCATATGTGTTTGTGCACATGTATATGGTTTAACTAACCATCCACCCTTCCAAAGCATTCAAGGACCAATTCACAATATTCATTTTATGCACACAGAGTCACAGATGCCCACAACATAAATAAAACTAAATAGCTGCAAAATATTTGTGTATTTTTCACACTCTAAACACTGGAAAGAGTTTTTTAAATGATATTTTTCTTTAGGGAAAATTGCTTTGCAATCAGATGCTACTTTCTTCACTGACTGAATCACCATGTTCTAGCCACATGAATTTGGGATTCTTAAATGACATTCTCAGAGTCTGACATTGAATATAAAATGCATATGATCAAGCACTTTCCTTCAAGTCCCCCCTGTCAGAACACCTCATCCTCATCTTCCTTTGGGAGGTAATACCTGGTGTCTCAGCTGGTAAAGAATCTGCCTGCAGTGCAGGAGACCTGGGTTCAGTCCCTGGGTTGGCAAGATCCCCTGGAGAAGGGAATGGCAACCCACACCAGTATTCTGGCCTGGAGAATTCCATGAACAGAGGAGTCTGGCAAGCTGCAGTCCATGGAATCACAGAGAAATCGACCAACACTTTAATCACTAACTGGGGTTGGGAAAGAAGCTCCATTCTGCTGACTAAATTTTTCGAGTGACTCTGCCCAGTGATATTCTGTAAAAGGTGTTTCTTGTTAGACAGGTGCCTTTCAGCCAGGACTCAAACTGCAACTAAGTTTCTGGGGTGGGGTGAGAAGGAAGGAATTCTGTCTATATTTTCATAGTTTAAATGTTATAAGCAGCATTCTAATTTACAGTATCTATTAAGCACATTTGTACTTCTTAAATCAGCATGGAGTTCTAGAAGTATGCATTTCACAGAGAAAGACTTCTTTGGAACTTATATTCAGGAAATAAACCTCCATTTTATTGAGGTTTCAAGCCTGCTGCTTCAAGCATACTAGGATTTCCAGATTTAACAAACAAAAATGAATAGAACAGCATTATCACCAATAAAAATGACAAAATAAAGGGGCAAGAACCCACAGAGTTTCTTTCTCTATTTTCCTTTTTTGCTGAACTCTTTGATTTTACCTGCAGCTGTTTTTCACTTGAATCTTCAGGCCTTCTGTAGTTAGATTTTTTACTTAGAAACCAACATGTTTATTTTGTTTTAATTCTTTACAAGAAAGCGAAACATATTGATATATTTTCTTTCACTTATTTTCCCCCCTCACAATCGAAAATAGAGTAAGACTATCCTAGTCTAAAAATAAAACAAATAGAATAAATAATCAATGTTATCTCTGTTGGTTGTTTAACAACCAATTCTCCAGAAAAATATATTTTTGAAAAAATGTTCTGATTTAGAGCCTATGATGTTTGCCATGGGGTAAATACTCCCACCATTGTTGATTTCAGGCTACCAATGTGATGTCTCTGAGAGCAGATTTTGGAAGAGGTGTGCATAGTTGGGTATAAAGAACCAGGACCCTCGCCTTGCATGCATCCCTGGCAGTAACGTTATGAGCATTTATTCATTTAATTTAATCCATTATAACCTAGTAAAGTGGAAGAAGAAACTTAAAATCAGTTGAGTCTGGGTTTTGGTCTAGCTACTTACTAGCCATGTGAACTCAGGCAAGGAACTTCATTCTCTCTGATCCTGAGTCCTTCTGACTAATATATTTAAAGCTTTCTCTATAACCATCTCCTTTTGAATGTTATCTGCTTCTCAGCATGTTTCAAAACAAGTGTAAAGTATGTCATGTTGCTAGCATGTACTTTGATACGATGTAATGAAAATGGCACTTTTACTGCAATTTAATCATGGGAAAAATATCAGACAAATCCTGTGGGACACACAGTCTCTGACCAGTACTCTTGAAAACTGTCAAGGTCATTGAAAGCAAGGACAATGTAAGAGACTACTACAGTCAAGAAGAATGTAAGAAGATGCACTTACTGAATGTTATATGATCTAACATCAGCCTCCTGGTGGGAGGCTGGAACAGAAAAAGGAAGCAAAATAAAAGCTAAAGAAAAGTCTGAATAAAGTATGGACTTTAGTTAATAATAATGCACCAATCTTGGCTCACCAATTNGTAAGAAGATGCACTTACTGAATGTTATATGATCTAACATCAGCCTCCTGGTGGGAGGCTGGAACAGAAAAAGGAAGCAAAATAAAAGCTAAAGAAAAATCTGAATAAAGTATGGACTTTAGTTAATAATAATGCATCAGTCTTGGCTTACCAATTATAAGAAATGTATCACAATAATGTAAGATAATAGTAGGAGAAAGTGAGTGTAGAGTGTCTAGGAACTCTGTACTCTTCTTGAAAATTTTCCAGAAGATTGAAACTGTTCTAAAATATAACAACAAGAAAAACAACCAAAAGATTCAAGTGTAAGATTTTCCCTATGGGATAAATATTTGGAAAAACTATTATATAGTATCACCACTGAATCCTCTCTTCTATAGGATGGAAATTCCCAGTTTCTTTAATGATCCTTTACATGTTACATCTTCAAGTTCCTCCATCCTGGGAGTTTCTCATCATTTCCTGAATAAGCGTTGTTCTTCACACTGTTTTTGGTTTTGATCATAAACTTCTCTGAAGATTGTTCTTCCTTTGGATCCCTTTAGTTGCTTAACTTCACTTCATCTTTCAAGAGCCACTCAAACAGCACCTCCTCCTTTATGATGCACCAAATCTAACGCACTGCTTTCCTATCCACCGTGCCAAGTGACTCTCTCTTCTCCGTATTCTCATGACATTTGTTCATAGCTCCGATTACATTATGCAGTGTGATAACTTTTCTCATCATCTGTTTCTTTTTTTCACACTTTAAGACGAGGCCATGTCTGTAATCCTGGAAAACCTGGAAAAGCACCAGATACAAAGAAGGGGCATGCTAATTATCAGTTGATAAGTTTGGTTCTACCTATACTAGCTGGTCGGGGAAGGCAACGGCACCCCACCCCAGTACTCTTGCCTGGAAAATCCAATGGACGGAGGAGCCTGGTGGGCTGCAGTCCATGGGGTCGCTAACAGTCGGACAGACTGAGCGACTTCACTTTCACTTTTCTCTTTCATGCATTGGAGAAGGAAATGGCAACCCACTCCAGTATTCTTGCCTGGAGAATCCCAGGGATGGGGGAGCCTGGTGGGCTGCCATCTATGGGGTCGCACAGAGTCGGACACGACTGAAGTGACTTAGCAGCATACTAGCTGGTGATGCTAATCCATTTTGGTCAGTCCTCTGTTCAAATTTACAGTTGTCACTGGGTATCCAAGGGGGACTGGTTCCAGGATGCCCAACTCACACCACTGAGGATACGAAAATCAGTGGATATTCAAGTCCCTTACATAAAATGACATAGGACAACTGGGTCTTGATATCCACAGGTTGGAATCCAAGGCAGGTAACTGCAACCATGGGTGGGGGCACTGTGTCCACGTGCCTCTTTTAGATCAGGTGTTCTGCATCCTCTTTTCCTTATCTAATTCCTATCTATCTTTCAATTCTCCATTCAAGATACACTTTCTTTCTGAACCTCCATTTCACTTACAGTCAGTGAGGTGCCATTAAGTTGTTTACCCTTGTTTTAGGACACACTTACTTTGATTTCAGGACCATTTTCTTGGTCTGTGCTTGAAGTGTTTGGTCTAGGCTTGAAGAACATGTTGGTGTCTATGCTTGGTCACCTAATACTGGCTAAGATGTTCTGATGGTCTGGTTTTCTGATTATCCCGCTCTTCTGTGAATGTCCTTCCTCTGAATGCTGGAAAGCTAAAATTCTGACCAATATTTAGCATGTGCTCATGTATTTCATGGGGCTTCTCTGGTGGCTCAGACAGTAAAGAATTTGCCTGCAATGCGGGAGACCCAGGTTTGATCCCTGGGTTGGGAAGATCCTCTGGAGAAGAGAATGGGACCCCACTGTAGTATTCTTGCCTGGAGAATTCCATGAATAGAGGAGCTTCATGGGTTACAGTCCATGAGATTGCAAAGAGTCGAACATGACTGGGAACTAACACTTTCTTTCTTTCATATATTTCTTGTTCTGGTCTCTCTTTGAAACATAGACATTTTGTCCACTTCAAAGCATTGTAAGCATTTTTTAGGGCATAAGTGTTTTCCCCTACAAATTTTGTTTTTCTCACATTCCCAGGCAGTGTGATAGACACATCAGTTCAGTCTCTCAGTTGTGTCTGACTCTTTGCAACCCCATGAACTGCAGCACTCCAGGCCTCTCTGTCCATCACCAACTCCCGGAGTCCACCCAAACCCATGTCCATTAAGTCGGTGATGCCATCCAAGCATCTCATCCTCTGTCATCCCTTTCTCCTCCTGCCTTCAATCTTTCCCAGCATCAGGGTCTTTTCCAATGAGTCAGCTCTTCACATCAGGTGGCCAAAGTATTGGAGTTTCAGCTTCAACATCATTCCTTCCAATAGACACATAGCAAATCCTTATTGATAAATAGGGGTCTTATTCTAATTCACACTGTCTGATGACCTGGTGAAATGAGGGGCCCGTTCCAATATGAATCCAAACTCTGCAAGTTAAGTCTGGGAGTTCCTACAGTCAGTGCTTTCTAGACTCACTTTCCCTAAATTATTCCAGGGCTGGAGAACTGTATGTTACCAATTGATTGCAGAAGCGTCTACAATGCAGAAATAATTTGAGTCCAGTGGCTAATTGAGGCTATTTCATAAAGGGAGTATGCTTTAAAGGGTGTGGTTTCTTTTGTTTAATGTTAATCACTCTTAATCCATTTACATAAAGGAACGTGTTTACACAGTTAATACAAACGTAAAGTGTAGATATGTATTTTTAATGTAACTTAGTCCACAAATATTCATGGGACACTATCTTCCCTTTCTCCATCAATCACTATTTTATGCATTATATATTCTATGAGTTAAAAATTCTTATATATTCTATTAATGAAAGTAACACCATCAGGGGTTCAGCAAAACAGACTATAGAATTCTTTTCCTTCTGAGTAAAGGTAAAATAGCAAAAGAGTCAGCACAGTAGTTGAGACCAAGTTGAGATAAAGCCGAGTTCTTTCACTATACCTGAGACCTCTGATCAGTCTCAGGAGAACCACAGTGGGCAGCCAGGCACATCTTCAAAGTACAAATATTCTCAGAAACAGTCTAGTTCAAATGTGTGTAGGGAAACTTTTACTAAAAGACAGAACACTTTACAAAGTGTTTCTCTGTTCACGTGGGAGAACATGTTTTGTTTGATCATGCACAGCAGTTTCTGTTTCCCATTCTCATTATCTTCCTGTATGACTCAGGATGTAAAGAATCCACCTGCCAATGCAGCAGAATTGGGTTTGATCCCTGGGTGAAGAAGATCCCTTAGAGAAGGAAATGGCAACCCACCACTGTATTCTTGCCTGGGAGATCCCACCATGGACAGGGCAGCAGTCCATGCAGTTGCAAAGAGTTAGACACTACTAAGCAACTAAACAACAACACTACATGTAAGAAATAGCCGCAGTTCATAGCAGCCCTTAAGGACCAACAATTTAATCCCTCTTCTTTACTCTTTGAGCCTTAAGCAGCAGCAGGACCACTGATTTGATGATTTGACAGTCTGTTTGTTCAATTAACCTTAGATAAGAACAAATTTAAACAAATTCTTAGGGGCATTTCATGAAACACTATACAAAATCGGATCAATAGAGATTTATTTTTATGACATCCAAACAAGCTACAAGAACCTTAGGGAATGGGTTTTACTTTTACTTCAAGAATGAAAGAAATTAGAAATGGTTCCATTGAGTATGAATCACATTTGCTATAGAAACGACAAGACATATTTCAATCTAGCCAAAAATCAATTTAAGCTCTGAGTTAGTTGATGGTTGTTACTTCAGAAAATATCAGTAGTTTCTTAGGGAAGATTAGTGTTTCAATGGACTTACAAAGCAGAAATACTTTTGCAGTCAGTGGGTTCTGTTGACTCAATAACAAAGTTACAAAAGGCTAGAAATTAAGTGTAAAAACTTTCTCATCTCAAGAAGTTCCATTGAAGAAAGGCTTTTAATTATTAAGTTGTTTGGTATGTTCTATAGTTTTAAATATGTACCAATACATAAAAAATAACATAGGCATTATTTAAAAAAACTACAATGGCTTGGTAGTTGTGAAAAGTGCTATACATCATGATTAGGTAAATAATTCAAATTAAAATTATAATTTTTTTACTTAGTAACATAGAAAAATTTTTAGTGATATGATAACTTTTGACCCTGGTGAGAGTGTTTATTGTTGCATTCACTGTCAGTAAGAATGTACATAGATAGCATCCCTCATTATTAGAGAAATGCAAATCAAAACCACAATGAGGTATTATCTCATGCTGGTCAGAATGGCTGCCACCAAAAAGTCTACCAAAAAATTAATGCTGGTGTGGAGAAAAGAGAACACTTTTGCTCTGTTGTTGCGAATGCAAATTANGTGTTTATTGTTGCATTCACTGTCAGTAAGAATGTACATAGATAGCATCCCTCATTATTAGAGAAATGCAAATCAAAACCACAATGAGGTATTATCTCATGCTGGTCAGAATGGCTGCCACCAAAAAGTCTACCAAAAAATAAATGCTGGTGTGGAGAAAAGAGAACACTTTTGCTCTGTTGTTGCGAATGCAAATTAGATTACAGCCACTGTGGAAAACAGTGTGGAGATTCCTTAAAAACCTGGAAACATAACTGCCATACAACCCAGCAATCCCACTGCTGGGGGATTGCTCCCACACATGGAGGAAACTAGAACTGAAAGACACGTTTACCCCAGTGCTCATTGTAGCACCGCCTACAACAGCTAGGACTTGGAAGCAACCTAGATGTCCATTGGGAGGCGAATGGATAAGGGAATATTATTACTCAGCTATAAAAAAAGAATGCATCTGAGTCAGTTCTAAAGAGGTGGATGAAACTGGAGCCTATTATTCAGAGTGAAGTAAGTCAGAAAGAGAAACACCAATGAAGTATATTAACTCATATATATGGAATTTAGAAAGATGGTAATGACGATCCTATATGCAAGGCAGCAGAAGAGACACAGATGTAAAGAACAGACTTTTGGACTATGTGGGAGAAGGCAAGGGTGGGATGATTTGAGAGAATAGCATTTAAACATGTGTATTACCATATGTAAAATAGATGACCAGTGCAAGTTCAATGCATGAAGCAGTGTTCTCAAATCCGGTGCTCTGAGACAACCCAGACAGATGGGGTGGGGAGGGAGGTGGGGAGGGGGTTCAGGATGGGGGGACACATGTGCACCCATGGCTGATTCGTATCAATGTATGGAAAAAACCACCACAGCATTGTAAAGTAATTAGCCTCCAATTTAAATTAATTAATTTTAAAAAAGAAAATATCCAGGTTGACAAAATTAAAAAAAAAAAAAGAATGTACATGGGTACTCTGCTTTTGTGATGCAAGTTGATTTTATATACTAAAAGCTATTAAGTCCCATTAGATATTTTTGATCTAGAACTTTGTAGGACTTTATAGGACTTGTGGGACTCTATCTTGAAAAGATCCTCCTAATTCTAGAGAGAGCCATCCCAGATAGCACCAGTGGTAAAGAACCTGCTTGCCAATGCGGGAGATGAGAGATGCAGGTTTGATCCCTGGGTTGGGAAGATCCCCTGGAGGAGGAAATGGCAAACCACTCCAGTATTCTTGCCTGGAGAATCCCATGTACAGAGAAGCCTGATGGGCTATAGTCCATGGGATTGTAAGTCAGACACAACTGAAGCAACTTAGCAAACAAATCTAGAGAAGGGATGTATCTGTCAAGATGGTCTTTATAACCATAAAAATAAAAAATTAAATGACAGATACCCAATATTAAGGAGTTGGGTAAATCAATCATAAATCATTTATTTGAAGAAGTTTAATATAGTCACTGGTAAATCTATGTAGGACTTATGACATAGGACAAATGTTTGTTTTATTTTATTAAGTGGACAAAGCATGCTATGTAATTATATTTATAGCACAATGTAACAATGTTAAAAAATTCTATATACAGAAACTGGACTGGAATATATACCCTGGAAGATTACCTTTAGATCATAGATGAAGATTCCCTTCCTCATTTTCTATCTTAACAAAGTTTAGGTAGGGAATATATATTTTTATGTTTAAAAATCAACATTTTAAAACATGATTTTTAATATGTAATATTAATAACTGACAGTAAAATTCAATCTGTCATTTAAAAATACTTTTAAAAAACTTAATTTTGAAGACCAGCACAGAAAATAATAATTGGAGGAAATATCAGAAAGCAAATAAAAGTCTAAACTATTCATTGTGTTTCTTTCACCAAGATGAAGTACTTTAATTTTCAAAACTTATAGTAGACTGTAAGCTTCATGAGGGCAGAGATGGTGTTTTTTTTCCAGCTTCCATTCAGCAGCACCATGAGTACTGCTTAGGAAACAGAAGGTGTTAATAAATGATTGATAGATAATCCATTGACGTTGTTGAAATGAGAATAAAGAAAAGGTCAGTTTACTGAGCATCATATAATTTGTTTTTCCAGATACCTTTTCCTGTCAATAGCTGACAATTGTCTTGGAGCAAGATCTTCCTCACCACTTCTTGCCCATGTGCTCTGGCCTTTCCTTGAGTTTAGCTTTTGGGGCAAGATTCTCCAGCGGGATTGTGTTTACTCCAACTAGTAAAAATGAGATGCTCTTTCAACTATGGATTACTGAACAACTGACTGTAGTCTGAGAGTTTCTGGTTACCATATTTGGCTCTGCACTGAGAAAACGGAATGATAGTGAAACCAACAGAAAGTCAGAGCTAAGAGATGGGGAGACCCAACAGCTTTATTTATTCACTTATTTCTGGCTGCGCTGGGTCTTTCCTGTGGTTCACAGGCTTCTTATTGCGGTGGCTTCTCTTGTTGAAGAGCACAGACTTCAGGCCCATGGGCTCCAGTAGTTGTGATGTGCGAGCTCAGGTTCGGTAGTTATGACACAAAGCCTTAGTTGCTGTGAAGCATGTGAAATCTTCCTGGACCAGGGATCAAACTGGTGACCCCTGCACTGGCAGGCAGATTCTTAACCCCTGGGCCTCCAGGGAAGTCCGAGACAGCCAGTATCTTGGCGACATCATTTGATCGCTTGACTTGAACTATGCTTGAATCCAGGACATCCCTGGACTTCCCAATTACATGACCTAACAAATGCCTTTATCCTCAATAATTTTGTTTTGTTTTGTTTCTCTTAAGCCAGTTTAAGTTGGGTGTGTGTGCTGAATAGAGAGAGTTCTAAATTATACAGATATTTATGCTGATGTTTCTTTTCATAAGTCTGCCAACAATTTTGATGATAATGGGAAGTGGTCATTTTTCATAAAATTAGTCAGTACTCTATGCAAACAGACTTAAGAAATCGTTCCTTATTAATTGTCAATAGCTATGAGTTACTTCTAATTTTTAGTAACATTTTACCCAGATAAAAGTCCATGAGTTCACTGGAATTGTAGGGACTTTCCATGGCACATTGAGTCTCTGAGACCCAGATGGCTTCTACAGTTAACTTCTTTTTAACTCCTTTATACATTTCTAATCTTCCACATTAAGCCCACACACTCTGTTTTACTCCTGCAGTTTGTTTTCTTCAGTCCTATACACTTAACCTAAATATGCTTTGTGATGGCTTCATTAACATGTAAAGCATTCCTACCAGTCCAAAGTCTTTCAGAATAAACTGGGTAGCCTGACATAGATAATATTTTATGAGCAAGAGGCTATTTTAAGGCCTACATTTTATTCATAAGCAGCACTTTCTGCAAGTTAGCTGTGAATAAATATCTTTTATGAAAACTGTCACTGTGCTTCTATAAGACACATTCTTTGAAATTCATAGAAAGGCATATATTCTTGACACCTATTCAACTAAAAATTAAAGAACTGCAAAGGTCAGCTGGACCTTTAGACTTAAATCTTTCTCTGTGTGAGAAATAAATAAATCTAAACAAATAAATCTATGGTAGAAAGCAAAATATACAATATATACATATTTTAAATTAATTCTTTTCTTTTACAGGAGTCTCTCTGTTAAGCATGTAATCCTTATCTTTCTTAATTTCTCTCTAAATTGTTAAGATATTTAATATTTGTTAAAGTGCCTCTTTTTAACCTATGTGCTGTGCTGTGATTTTGAACTAAAAGAGAATACATTTGTGTTCTGCTCCACAAAGTATGCGTTTTTGAATAGTAGGATTTCATCTTCTTTTCTTTCTGTATATGGTGCTAATCGTCTAGCAGGGATCAGAGCCCAGTATATAAACCTTTAAATATTTCTTCAATGAATCTATCTGCTTATATATCTTTAGAGAGTGTTTTCAAGGGACCTTGGATTTGCAATATATTAGTGTGTATTTCATTTAACATTCAGTCTCTGATTTTTTATTACACTCCTGGGCAATTATATGGTATAAAACATTAGTACTTGCTATGAACCAGACAGTGTTCAAAGTCTTCTTTGTAATACCATATTTACCCTCATAATAGCCTAAATTAGCAGCTATTATTACCCCCATTTTACTATGAAGAGATTGAGGCACAAAGGGTTAAGTGACTTACCTAATGGCATATTGTGACTAAATAGTAAAGCCAGGAGTTGAAGCCAGAGTCTAAGCTCTTAACCACTGTACTACACTCTCAGTCAGTTATGTTGTTAATTCAAACACAGATTAAAAGAAACAAAATACATCAAATGTACACATAAATATAAAATAGAGCTCTTTTTGAAAAACCTGATGGCAGGAAATTGAAAGGGACAAATTTTACTTTCATTTAACTTGATTTTAAGGTAATTGATTTATTATAATTTTATTATAAAAATAAATTGTTTTCATATAAAGTACTTAAATTTTTAAGGAAAATTTTGTGCATAAGTGGCAAATACAGGGAAAATACTGTTGATGTGGTACATTTGCAACCAATGATTCAGAGTTAGCCTTTTAAAAAGTTTTAAAAATTACTTTCAAGAAAGAGTTAATTGGAGGAAAAACTAAAACCATGTAGCAGGCAGGCTAAAAGAAGTAGACTAATTAAAAAAAAAGATTCCAGAACCATGGAGAAGATTCTGGATTAACTTGAACTTAGTGATGAATGCCTTGCATCTCTTCTACAGGTCATATATGCTAATTTTTTCAGTATCACCAATTTAATTTTTGTAATACATTCTTTCCCATTTCAATGGAGAATGTCATAATACAGGAAGATGCAATTATGACTATATTAATTGGAAAATATAACCCACCTTTCCAGGATTCAAGAGTTGAAGAACTTTAGTCTTTGAATTCAGGAATATATATATATATAATTAAATATATGTTTATTATCTAAATCTATACTTAGATAATTATGCTTAAAATACACAGAATTTCAGTTGAATTTACACATATACATTTAAGTAATTATTCCTGTTTCTACATTTTTATTCTTTTCTTCCAAAACATCAAATATAAAATTTGCCAGTTGAAATGATTTTATTTTCTTAGTGAAAATCAATTATATATATATATAATTAAATATATGTTTATTATCTAAATCTATACTTAGATAATTATGCTTAAAATACACAGAATTTCAGTTGAATTTACACATATACATTTAAGTAATTATTCCTGTTTCTACATTTTTATTCTTTTCTTCCAAAACATCAAATATAAAATTTGCCAGTTGAAATGATTTTATTTTCTTAGTGAAAATCAATTGCAACACAGATTCAGAATATATATTTATTGGTGATTTTATCTTTGGCAATAACATGCTATAAAATATTCAGTTCTTTTTCCAGGACCTTTTATTTTCCAGTTATATTATTATTTCCATCTCTACATATTCTGTCAGATTATCAAAAGAAAATTTAAAATTTTTCCTTTCTCTGAAGCATGGAGATTGAACTGTATCTTTTTTTTTCTTTTGAGGTAGAAATATAAGTAACAAGAGCAAGAAGACTAATTTCAAGTATATGTTTCTGTTAGTTGATCAGTCATGTTCAACTTGTGATCCCACGGTCTGTAGCCCAGCAGGCTCCTCTGTACATGGGATTGATTCTCCAGGCAGGAATACTGGAGTGGGTACCCATTCCCTTCTCCAGGGGATCCTCCCGAAACAGGGATTGAATCTGGGTCTCCTGCATTACAGGTAGATTCTTTACCATCTGAGCCACCAGGGAAGCTCAACTTCAAGTATAAACATTTGTAAAATAAGTAGTTGAATGGCCATTTTACTTTGCCTATAGAAAGACCCTCACAAAAGAGGCCAGATGCCCATAGTATTCTAGAATAATTGACTGCAATAAGAAGTGTAGCATATATCTGCTTTTGAATACATTTCACTGGTTTCAAACTGGCTTATCGTTCAACAAGACCGAATTCTCACATTCCTGGTCATCATTTTCTGCCCATTTTCAGTATATTGATATACATTTATTATCAGAATAGCATGAAAGAGTGAAAGGAGTCGCACCTTGGTGACAGTCAGAGTCGAGTTCACGTGTTTACTTCTCCATTTTCTCTGGGTTAATGGGCGGAGGTTGGTTACTTCCTTTTCCACGGTTTCATTATCTAAAAGGAGCCCTCATTGGGCTGTTTGGGAGGAGTTAGTGAAATGCCTGTCGGTGGTTTCTGATTCTTGCTGCTGCTGCTGCTAAGTTGCTTCAGTTGTGTCCGACTCTGTGCGACCCCATAGANCCACGGTTTCATTATCTAAAAGGAGCCCTCATTGGGCTGTTTGGGAGGAGTTAGTGAAATGCCTGTCGGTGGTTTCTGATTCTTGCTGCTGCTGCTGCTAAGTTGCTTCAGTTGTGTCCGACTCTGTGCGACCCCATAGACGGCAGCCCACCAGGTTCCTCTGTCCGTGGGATTCTCCAGGCAAGGATACTGGAGTGGGTTTGCCATTTTCTTCTCCCTCTCATTCTTAGTAGTGTCTAATTAAATATGAATTTAAGTTTCCTTTTGATGTTCCAAATTAAACAGTTACCATATGAAAATATTTACCCTCCCTTCCTAACTTCCATTGCTGCTGTGGGTGTGCAACTGATACTGGTATTGAACTCCTTGAGTTATGATGGGAGAACTGATGCTAAAGTTGCCATTGCCAGGGTCATTCGTGTTTTAAAAAACTAAGCTTGATGGGAAAATGTACTTTTAGGCAAGAATGTCCTGCATGTAATGTGCAAGTAATTTGGATGAATTGAGTGATTTTTTAAAAGAGTTGGTCTTAGATTATAGGTGTTCTCAAATAAAGATATTCAAGGGAAAACATCTTTACATGAGTAATAAAAAGAATGCAATAAGAAGAAAATTGATACTTTTTATTCCAATGGTATTTTTTACAGAAAGAGAAAAAGCAGTCCTAAAATTTGTATGGAACCACATAAGGCCCAAAAAAGCCAAAGCAGTCTTGAGAAACAATACAATTGGAGACATTGTGGGACCTGATTTCAAACTCTATCACAAAGCTATCATAATCAAAATAGTGTGGTACTGCACTCAGATAGTGGCTGCAGGAGCAGAGTGGAGCAGTTGCAGCAGCAGCTGAGCTAAAGACCTAGCATGTCTGGCCAGCAGGATCTGGATCCAGTGGTGCACTGAGCAAGGCTTGGCAGCTCCAGCAGCGCAGGTCCATGTACCCATGGAGTTGCCGGTGAAGGGGGCATCTCCCCAGACCCACCTGCCAGGCTTGGAATGGCCAAAGGCCCAGGCACACAGGGGTGGGTCAGTCTCAGGGTTTCTCGAGTGAACCTTTAGGTAAGTGTGCCAAGGGAGGAGGATGTTGGCCAATTGGTGCTACCTCCTCAAGGAGGGAGAAAAGGACCCCAACCAGGAAGCACTCTATGAGAAGTACTGCCTAACATTATTTTTTAGACAATAGTATGATATCGGCATGAAAACAGACAGATCAATAGAACAGAATAGAGAGCCCAGAAATAAACCTACAGTTAATATAGTCAATCGATTTACAACAAAGGAGCTAAGCATATACAATGGGGAAAAGAGTTTCCTCAATAAATGGTGCTAGAAAAACTGGACAGCTAAATGCAAAAAAAAAAAAACAAAAAAAAAACAGAGACAGGACCACAGTCTTCCACCACACGCAAAAACTCAGAATGACTAAGACTTGAAGATAGGACCTGGAAGCATAAAGCTCCTAAAAGAAAGCAGAGGTGGTAAGCTCCTTGAACTAAATATTGGCCATGATTTTTTGAATCTAATCCAAAAGCAAAAACAACAAAATCAAATACTAATACAAGCAAGTAGGACTATATAAACTAAAAAGCTTCTTCACAGCAAGGGAAACTATCAACAGAATGAAATGATAATCTGCTAAATGGGAGAAAATAATTGCAAATCATATATTTGATAATGGGCTAATATCAAAACATGTAAAGAACTCATGCAACTCAATAGCAGAAAAGCAAATGATCCAGTATAAAAATGGACAGAAGATCTGAATAGACATTTCTCTAGAGGAGAAATAGAGATTGGTCAGTAGGTACATTCAGAGATGCTTAATATCACTGATCAACAGTGAAATGCTAATCAAAACCACAATGAGGTATCACCTCATTCCTGTTAGAGTGGCTATCATCAAAAAGATAAGAAATAATAAGTATTAGTGTGGATGTGGAGAAAAGGAACACTTCTGCACTGCTGATGGGAATGTAAATTGGTACCACCACTATGAAAAGCAGTATGGAGGTTCCTCAAAAAATTAAAAATAGAACTACCATATCCAGTAATTCCACTTCTGGGTATTTATCCAAGGAAAATGAAAACACTCCTTTGAAAAGATACATGCAACACCATGTTCTTTGAAGCATTGTTTACAATAGACAAGATATGGAATCAACCTGGATTCCATTGATCAAGTCTCCATCAATGAACGAGTGGATAAAGAAATTGTGGTGTGTATATATACAATGGAATATTATTCATGCGATGATATGAATGGACCTGAGGGCATTATGGTAAATGAAATAAATAGGACAGAGAAAGGCAAATGCCCATGATCTTACTTTCATGTGGAATCTAAGAAAAAAATAAATAGATGGAAAGCTAAGCTCACAGATAGAGAGAACAGATTGGTGGTTTAGAAAAGAAGCAGGAGGTGGGAAATGGTGGAAGAAATGGGTGAACTCAGGGTTTGGTTTTTTTTTTTTTTACAGTTCAAATAAATGGAATTTTAAAAAATTGAAGACTGCAATAAGAAAATTATATCTCATTCACTTACTGTTATAACATCAACATACACTGTAGTAAATTCCTCTGACAGCGAGAGAATCAAACCAGTGTGCAGTCGATAATAAGGAGCAGACACAACGCCATCTGCGAAGTTGCTACTGTGGACGGCGGCCCTCAGTCTCTAGCAGAACGGCTTTGCTGTGTGTGACAGACTGCACCTAAATGCTTAGATGGGGAGATAACTCCTGATGTATGTGATTGCACATGCCTGTATATCCCTGATTTGCCAAGGGCGGTTGAGGAGGCATCGCTTCTTTGCATGGAGTTCGTGCACAGTCTATGTTTGTGCCCAGGGGCAAGACAGGTTAATAAGGCTAGGAAGGAGGGGAGGACGTGGGAGTGGGTAATAACCGGGGAGGACTTCAGAGCATCCACCTGGGGGGAAGGGAGGAGGGCCGGGGATGGAGGGTGTTCCCTCTTGCTTCTGCCGATGTGTCAAGTGGCAGGAGAAATTTTGAAAGCTGTGAGGAGGAGCCAGTGGCTGCGTTTGGGGGTGTTTTGTACCCCACCCTCCCCAGTTGTAGGAAAACCTCTTTCCATTCCGAGGTAACTGAATTGAAGGACGAAGGCTGACCCGGGTATAGGAGGAAAGCAATTGTCCCGTTGCTCCCTCTCCTGTCATTTTTCCCGTTTGCCTGCTGACTTTTCTCCAAAGCAAGTTCATCCGCGCCAAGGTGACAACAGGTTACCCTGCTCAGGTGCGAGCCGTGGGGAATCAGCCGAAGCCGCCCGTGTATTCCAAGCTGCCCTGTTATCCAGTCACCATCCCTGAGCATCAGGACCACTTCTGATGGCTGTGGCCTCTGCCGCCCCAGGGAGCATCTTCTGGAAGCAGCTCCTATTCTCTCTCCTGGTGAGTAACAAGCAAAGGATTAGGGAGTCTAAGCATGTTACTCGGCGCTGCCTTCCTTCAGGCTGGGCTTGAAAGAGAGGAGGGCGGGAGTGGAAGGCAGAGAAGGGAGACTGGAAGAACAGGAGCACAGCTGAGTAAAATTCAAGGAAGCACAGAGAGACTCGTGACCCGGGACGGCTGGTGTTTGGTTTGCTTTTCAAGTTTCCACCGCCAAGCTGTTCATTTTTTCAAGGGAATCCCCTGTTCGGTCTTGCTGGGGTGTTTTTCTACGGAGCAATGGGATGAATTCACTCCTCAGGCATTTGGTCCAGAAAGTTCTGAGGTTTGCTTTTGCTGCTAGTCACTAAATAAGCTGTACTTGTTTCACCTGCTTGGTTCCCCTGAGCTTCGAGAAGAAAAAAAGGAGTCTGCTTGAAGATGTAAACTATCCAGGACTTGCTTCATAGCCAGAAAGGGCTGAAAGAAGGGCGGAGCTCTTAGTTCAAGGAAGGCGTTTAACTGGAAAAAAATAATAATAAAGAAAAATGTGACATTCACTGATAAAATACATGAACTTGACTTCCACTTATGTTTTTTGTAACTGTATTTAGGTGCTAATTTTTTTTTTTTTTGGCGGGGTTAGGAAGAGGGGAGTTGTCCCAGATCTACATCTGGCATTTCTGAGCACTGAATTTCTTTCTTGTTTTCATTTTGATACAATATTTTAGCTTCAGATTATATTTTCAGTATTTAAAGATTTTATTGTAAAAGGATAAATATTTTCTCTGTATAAATAGTACATTAGGGGACTTCCCTGGTGGTCCAGTGGCTAAGGCTTGATGCTCCCAACGCAGGGCCCAGGTTCAATTCCTATATCAGGGAACTAGATCCCACATGCCACAGCTAAGCGTTCTCATGCCTCAACTAAGATCCCGTGACTAAAATCCAGCACAGCCAAATAAATAAATTAAAAAAAAAAACACACTAAGTGGGATTAATGGTCACATGCTCATCCTATAATTGTCTGGGGATACGTGTAGGGGAGAACAGAGATCTTTAGTTAGTATTATTAGTTAGGTAAAACGAAAGGAAAGCTTTCCAAGATATTCACCCAGATTTCTTTTACTTTTGGTCTCTGCTTTGCCCAGTACCCTTTGGTTCATCCATTGCCCATCCATTCCTTATGCCCATGATGCCTAAAAACGAGTCTGACCCCAGCTTCCTTCAAATAACTAAGCTGCTTGTTTAACTTGAAGACTGTGATGTATAGTGTGTCTCAGAGATCTGCTCTGTGAGGCAGAACCAGTGAAGTGGGGACCCTAGGGCAGGAAGGAAAAATGATGGAGGTATGAGAGGATATGTAGATGTATCCTCTGAGAATAAAGTGTGACTATATAGTATAGTATACTTCCCTGGTGGCTCAGAGGTTAAAGCGTCTGCCTCCAATGCGGAAGACCTGGGTTCGATCCCTGGGTCGGGAAGATCCCCTGGAGAAGGAAATGGCAACCCACTCCAGTATTCTTGCTTGGAGAATCCCATGGACTGAGGAGCTTGGTGGCTGCAGTCCACGGGGTCACAAAGAGTCGGACACGACTGAGTGACTTTACTTACTTACTTATATAGTATAGATGTGTAGGTCTATGACTCTACATGTGTATATACACATATCTATTTCTAATTATAAAATGCTCTTCCACATTATATACTTAGACCATTATTAATATAATTTTTTTATATACAGAAAGTTCTTTAGGTATATTTTTGTACATTCCCTGACATTAGAAATGAAAATATTAAGAAGTCAAGTAAGTAGTAAAAAGACCCATTTTTTAAAAAGAGGTTATTTAATTTAAAGCCAGAACACAAATACAAGTTTTTAAATTCCAGTTTTTGGTGTTATACAACAGAGTTATTATAAAATTACAGACTATTTAAATAGGCCTGCATGATATAGCCAATAGACTTGGGTTGAGTTAGAAAAGAAATGTACATCTGTAGTATAGCTGATGGTTTTCTTTCCTTCTCTCAAATAATGGGTCCCCTAACTCTAGAAGGGCTTCCCTTGTGGCTCAACTGGCAAAGAATCTGCCTGCAATTTGGGAGATGTGGGTTTGATCCCTGGGTTGGGAATATCCCCCTGGAGAAGGGAAAGGCTACACTCCAGTATTCTGGCCTGGAGAAGTTCATGGACTCTATTGTCCATGTGGTCGCAAAGAGTCGGACACAACTGAGAGACTGTCCCTTAACTCTAGAAATACGTCCTCAGAGAAATATTGGTTATAAAATTCACCTACCTGTTAAAGCTCTATTTTATATTCAAGTAATAACAAAACAGTCATTTTGAAAAGAGGAAGCAAATAAACAGGAAATGCCAAGAAAAATAGGTTCTGAATTTACAGACACTTTTAAACTAATAGCGTTTCTTTTATTTTTCGGGTAGTCTCGTTTTTTTTCTAGAGTTAGGTATATGGCTTTGTAAAGCAATATTGTGTCTTGAATTGAACTAAAAATCTTTACTCTGTTGATGTCTACTCTCCATATTTTTAAATATATTTCTTTTTAGACTAATTTTGTGAATGAGATCATTTAGACTTTGAAGTTTACGAGCCAAGCCTTTCTGAGGAGTAATTTAAGATCAGGGAATACTGGTGGGTGTTGATCTTTAGGAGGTTAAAAACATCCTCAAGTACCTCAGTTTGCTTGGGGCTGTGAAAAAGATGATTTGTATACAAATACATAATTACTGAATTCCAAGGTTAAGTACTTTTTTCATGCTGAGAAATCAGAATGACATTTACAAATGACCTTAGAGAAGATAAACTCTACATATAAAGTCAATAGTTTGTAACACATTTTCTTGAAATGATGCAATACAATTCAGGTTCTAAGAACTCTGTTCATTTTCATTTTTCATTGCTACTAAATGACTGTTGTGTTCCTAAAGCCACTTTCTTTGCTGTTTCCTTTTAAAATGAATATGAAAAATATGGAAAGATTAGAAGATTAATTTGTTATTGAAATTCAGAATATTTTTATCAGTAATACAACCCTGTAATGTGAAAGCTTCTGATCAAATGTAACTCCTAATTTTTTTCTTTCTTTTGAGGTTTTAATATCATTTTGCGATGCTTGTCAGAAAATTTCTCTTCAAGTTCCTTCTCATCTTCGGGCTGAAGCACTTGTAGGCAAAGGTGAGAAAGAATGTTAAGAATTTCATAGTTTTAACTGCTACATTTAGCTTTCGGCTGCTCAAGCCATACAGTAGTCATTTTGGCATTAAAATTTGACTTGAAATGAAAGATAAACAACTTGTTTTTTGGTTGTGGTTAGAAACAATTAAAGCACCAAGTTAGTTGTGTTACTTTTCTTGACAGAAAAATTAACAAACATCAGAAGGCTAAATTATCTTTAGTTTGGTACAAACAAAGCACCAAAATGGGAAACGTATTTTAATTTCCTATGACTGATCTGCTGCCAGAATCACCAAACCAACATTCTTTCATTGATTAGATAGAAAATAGACATGACAAAATTGAAGTGCCCAAAAGAAAATATATGCTGGAGATTGATGAAAAAGACCAGGTGCCCAGCAAGAACTTATGTGAACTATTTTACAGAAAAGCTTCTGAAAGTCAAATAAAATTTTAAGTAGTCTTAATTGTAGGAGAAGTCAATGGCAGCCCACTCAAGTACTGTTGTCTGGCAAATCCCATGAACGGAGGAGCCTGGTAGGCTGCAGTCCATGGGGTCACTAGGAGTCGGACACGACTGAGCGACTTCAGTTTCACTTTTCACTTTCATGCATTGGAGAAGGAAATGGCAGCCCACTCCAGTGTTCTTGCCTGGAGAATCCCAGGGACGGGGGAGCCCGGGGGGCCACCGTCTATGGGGTCACACAGAGTCGGACACGACTGAAGCGACTCAGCAGCAGCAGCAGTCTTACTGTCACAGCCAGGCTTCCCTGGTGGCTCAGAGGTAAAGAATCTGCCTGCCAATGCAGGAGACACTAGAGAATGTGGGTTCAGTCCCTGGACTGGGACGATCTCCTGGAGAAGGAATTGACAACCCACTCCAGTATTCTTGCCTGGGAAATCCCATGGACAGAGGAGCCTGGTGGGCTACAATCATGGTGTTATAAAGAGTCAGACAAACTGAGTGCCTGAGGATGCATACACACACTGCTACAGCTATATCTGAGACATGAGTTGGTTGTTCTAAGTCCAGGAATAACATCCCTTTCATCAGTATTTTTCACTAGCCTTAAGTTTACGACTAGAAAAACACATCTCATATGCAGAAGTGGTATTCTTTCCAAGACAGACAATGCTTTGCCCAGTGTTTGGAGGTTTTAAATTAATACCTTTTTCTTTCAAAAGTACTGAAAGGATACACAGCCTACACTCTAAAGACACATAGTAAGTATGATAAATATTGGGTTAGCCACAGGGTTCATTGGGGTTTCTTCTGTAACAGCCTATGAAAAATCTGAATGAACTTTTTAGCCAATCCAATATATTAAATATGAATCTGCAAAGGAAATATTTTGATATAACCACTAAGCATTATTAAGCATGGAGTTTATTAAGCTTCCAAAAGATTTCATGGAAGTAGTACTTGCAATATTACTGAGAAATATTATTCAAGTATAGAACAGTTTTCTAATTTTTTTGTAAGACAGTTTTATTAATAACTATCACAGATGATTACTAAGAAGTTCAAAATCTGACATCATGCAGTTAGTTATATTACATGTAATAGAGAACGATGCATTTGTGCATAATAATGAGTTAAAATGGAAACAATAAATCCAGTGACATTAAAAATATTTTATATTTATCCATTAATTAATTGCTAATGAAATCAGTGGAGACAGCAACTCCATCAATTTAATTATTTAATTTTTATGGCATATAAATTTTAGAATAGTAAGTACTCCACACACCCCTAGCGTAACCTCCCTCTTTTTGCTTCTCCCACATTAACTAGAGGTTGTCATTCCTGTAAAACTTGTTCTATCCTTGTTTCACTCTACAAATTACTGTGAAATTTCTTCCCTGCAGTGAATCTGAAGGAGTGTCTCCAGTCGGCCAGCCTAATCCAGTCAAGTGATCCTGACTTCAGGGTTCTAGAAGATGGCTCCATTTACACAACACGTGACCTTGTTTTGTCTTCTGAAAAGAAGAGTTTTTCCATTTTGCTCTCAGACAGTCAGGGACAGGGGCAAAAGGAGATAGAAATCATACTGGAAGCAGGAGGAAAGAAGGTATATTAGACAAAACTTAAGCACAATAATCTGCTCACCAGAACCCTTCATCTCATTTATTTCCATCCTTGTTAAAATTCTTGTTCTTGAATACTCATTTTTTTTTTTCCTATTCCATTTATAACAAACATATGTAAAGACGAGACTGCTTTAATGAGTAATAGTGTGATTTATAAGTGGTGTAAAAATGAGCAGCTCTGTAGCCGGAACGAAGGCAGAATATCAAAGGTTTCAAATGATGTTCTGAGGTGTGGCAACAAGAGTGACTTACCTGCAGAACAAGGCAGGGCAGGTCTAAGACTCATTGAAGATTGATTCTGGCTGGAGGCATGACACTCCACCCAGAATGGCTTTCCCTGAGTGACTGTGGGTTTGAGTCTCTCTTTAAAGAAAAGATGAGAAGGCCTCCAGTTTATTCCTATCTTAACAGAACATTTTACAAGATCCTTCTCTTCAGAGAATGCTGTATGGCCAGTCCACAGGATTGGTTTGAATGTTCTGACTCTAAGCTAGTCTTCTTGCAGGGAGTGGTGATGCTTAGGAAGTGAGAAGGGAGAAGGTTCCTGGAATTCATATAAATCTCACTTTAAACAAATTATGCACAATGAATTTGGTCTTACAAGATAGTTTATTAATAAGCGATTTGATTTATAAGGAAGTTTTTCAGCTCAATTCCTTTTGACTGTAAGACTCTTCATCAAGTTTAGAATATGATTACATATTACATATCCTTTACATTTGTTTAACATTTAGACTTAATGTTATATAATTACATAACATTAAAGTAAGCCTTAATGTAACATAAAGCTTATACAATATTATTTTATATCCAAATTGTAAAGAGTCTCCATATGAAATAAAATATGCTGGAACACACTCTATGTGTCTTTATATAGGTATACAAATGCTTTTCAAGTTAACTAGAATTTTAGCCAATTTTGGTTGTACCACTCTTAGTGGAATAAAATCAATTCTTTACTTTTTTGGATTATTTCTTTTTAGCAGGTCAGTATTTCTTCAGATAGTATCTTTCATCAAAACCCTATAAAGTTCTGGTGATGGATAGGTGATAAGTGATTAAAACAGGAAATAGCTAAAACTGGTTGTGTGTGTGTGTGTGTTACTAACAAAAAAACAGAAATTGGGCATTATCCATAAAATTGTTACGTGCAGCTGTTACCTATTTTCTTTGTTACTGTTTATGTGAAACATCACTGGATTTAGAATGATAAGCAATGCTGTATTTTTTCACCTCTCATCCGATGCAGGTTCCTAAGAGACATATGAAAGACGCAGTCCTCAGGCGAAGCAAGAGGCGATGGGCGCCTATTCCATGCTCACTGATGGAGAATTCACTAGGTCCATTTCCACAGCACGTGCAGCAGGTACATGTCATCTCGTGTGATGTTATTTGTTAGCTTTGTTTCTTTGTTTTTAAAACTTTCCATTTGTGTTGAATCAGGGTTTTAACCTTTTGGTACTAATAAGGACCATCTATTTACGAGAACTAGGGTCCTGTAGAAGAGTTTGAATTTTATCACTTCCCTCCAAAAGTCACATTTTAGCAATAGAAACAAGTTGTATATTTTGAGTTTCTGATTCTTTTAGGTCTGCATCCAGATTCTCCCAAATATCTTGCCAGAATTTAGCATTCACATACAGAGGACATGCCTACAGATTTTGCATAATTCAGTTCTCCCTGTCATTTCCCTCCAAAAGTCACATTTTAGCAATAGAAACAAGTTGTATATTTTGAGTTTCTGATTCTTTTAGGTCTGCATCCAGATTCTCCCAAATATCTTGCCAGAATTTAGCATTCACATACAGAGGACATGCCTACAGATTTTGCATAATTCAGTTCTCCCTGTCATTAGCACTTACCCTCACACACAAAAAAAGGCCAATATATCTGTTTTCCAAAAAGTGGTATTACTGCCACTTAATTTAGGCCAATTTTCAGTTCAGTTCAGTTCAGTTGCTCAGTTTTGTCCAATTCTTTGCGACCCCATGGACTGCAGCAGGCCAGGCTTCCCTGTCCATCACCAACTTCCAGAGCTTGCTCAAACTCATGTCCATCAAGTCGGTGATGACTTCCAACCATTTCATCCTCTGTCGTCCCCTTCTCCTCCTGCCTTCAATCTTTCCTGGCATCAGGGTCTTTTTCAATGAGTCAGTTCTTTGCATCCAGGTGGTCAAAGTATTGGAGTTTCAGCTTCAGCATCAGTCCTTCCAATGAAGATTCAGGACTGATTTCCTTTAGAATTGACGGGTTTGATCTCCTTGCATTCCAAGGAATTCTCAAGAGTCTTCTCCCAACATCACAGTTCAAAGGCAACAATTCTTCAGTACTCAGCTTTCTTTATAGTCCAATTCTCACATCCATACATGACTACTGGAAAAACCATAGCTTTGACTAGATGGCAAAGTAGTGTCTCTGCTTTTTAATATGCTGCCTAGGTTGGCCATAGCTTTTCTTCCAAGGAGCAAGTGTCTTTTAATTTCATGGCTGTAGTCACCATCTGTGGTGATTTGGAGCCCAAGAAAATCAAGTCTGTCACTAATTCCATTGTTTCCCCATCTATTTGCCATGAAGTGATGGGACCGGATGCCATGATCTTCAGTTGAAATTGTACAATTCATGATGCATTAACTATGGGAGGAAAGTTGTGCTGTTTCCAGTTTTTTAGTCACAAAAATTTCCATTCCAAATAATTCAAAACCACTGAAATCATGGCTGTGTACAGGAATAAGAATAAGTGAATAAGAATAGAAAAAGAATAACCAATGCCATGATTTTTCCATACATATGCAGATAACTTCAAAGAATTTAGTATTCAATAAGAAGTCACAGAGTTTGTGGCTTTGCACAATGCAGGATATAATTGAGAATTTAAAAATATGGGAGACACTGGGAAAGAAAGAATAGATATGTGGGAAAGAGAGCAAGAAATAAAAAATAAAGGCTTCCCTGGTGGCTCAGTGGTAAAGAATCTGCCTGCCAGTGCAGGAGACCTGGGTTTAATCCCTGGGTTGGGAAGATCCCCTGTTGAAGGAAAAGACAACCCACTCCAGTATTCTTGCCTGAGAAATTCCATGGATGGGCAAGCGTGTCTGGCTACAGTCTATGGGGTCACAAAAGAGTTGGACACGACTTAGTGACTAAACAATAAAAAATAAACTATCACAAGAGATTAGGTTGAAAGATTTATCATGATATATTTGCTCTTTTCCTAAACTGTCAATTATTGTTACAGGTTCAGTCTGATGCGGCACAAAACTACACCATCTTTTACTCCATAAGTGGACCAGGGGTAGACAAAGAGCCCTTCAATCTGTTCTTCATAGATAAAGATACAGGAGATATATTTTGTACAAGAAGCATAGACCGTGAGCAATATCAAGAGTTTCCGGTAAGATGATTGCATCATTAATTCAGATTCATGTTTTTTATTACTGGTTTACTATATTCAAGCTATTTATATATATCAGAAGAATCAATGATTTGTCTTAATAGTTTAAATATTGTTCATGTGTCATACAAACTTTAAATTTCTATTGGTACAATAGATGAAAAAGGATGATTATTACAAGGGAAGAAGAGGGAGGGGAAGGGAATATATAATAACAATTTTAAAGGACAGGTTTTGATGTGTATAATCCTGGGACAAGAGCAGTGAATTTTATTGAATTTAAAGTTCTTTATAATAACTTAGCTCTGATCACATGATAATTTTTAAAAAATACTGATGATTGGGCCAATTCCCAGAAATTCTGATTTAATTGTTTCAGGATGAAAGTAAAAGTGTTAGCTGCTCAGTCTTGTCCGACTCCTAGCGTCCCTATGGACTGCAGCCTACCAGGCTCCTCCATCCATGGGATTTTTCCAGGCAAGAGTACTGGATCCCTTAGTGTGGAATTTATTAAGATACAGGGATCACACTGATGGAAACCAAAGTATAAGTTTTATTACTGAAAAAGCCCAGCTGGAGGTTGTTTGGGGAAAAGTGAAAAAGGGAACATAGGGAACATGGACGGTTATTTCAAAAACTTCTCTCCTAGAGATTAGAAGTGGAAATATCTTTCCCATCAGGTTAGCATACGAAGATATAGTATGGCCTTTCAACACAGCAATGAGGATTTTCTGTTACTTTGGTAGATAATGGTGGGATCACAGAAGAGTCTTATTCAGGAATATCATGATTAAAATAGTGCTTTATGGAAATGCGTCTGACTCCTGAACGCTACATAGTTTGGAGAAGGTCAGGACAATTATAGGAAAGTTTGTCGGACGTTGGTTGGAAAGTTGGTCAGCCAACACTTTGGCCATCTGATGCAAAGAACTGACTCCTCTGAAAAGACCCTGATGCTGGGAAAGATTGAAGGCAGGAGGAGAAGTGGACGACAGAGGATGAGATGGTTGGATGGTATCACCAACTCAATGGACATGAGTTTGAGCAAGCTCCTGGAGTTGGTGATGGACAGGGAAGCCTGGTGTGCTGCAGGCCATGGGGTTGCAAAGAGTTGGCCATGACTGAGCAACTGAACTGAACTGGTCGGACCTGTGTGTAGGATACAACAGGAAAGTTGATAGGATGCATTTGGGGCCACATGAGGATTGTGGCTTTGGAAATAGAAAAGAGGAGATGAATAATAAAGAGACACAGAAATGCTGTAATCTCAAGAACCTAGTGCACAGAAATGCTTCACTCCCTAGAGTCTGACAATTGACTAACATAAGGCTAATGAGGGAGGGGTTAGATACCTGGGATTTTAATCTTGGTTCATTCTAGAAAATGGTTACAGTAGGGGAATCAAGAAAGTTAGCTATGGTGAAGAACTGAATTCACACGGAGTTCACTCTGGGCAGCTTTAGTTGTTCCTGTCAGTGGAGAAAATCTGTTTAACTCAAAACCATTTACCGAAGACTGACTATGCATATACTACATAAGAAGAGTTCAAAAATAATCTGATGGTATTTAAAGAGAAAGGGCATTAAATCGTTGCATTTGGGGCCAAGACATATCCTTTTGAGATAGAGTTTGGAATGCATATATAATTTTGCTAACACTTTTACTATACAAGAAATACATCTTTAAGGATAGAAAAATGAGAAAATACAGGTAAATAGAGAAAAGAGCATAAATGAGTCACCCAGAAATAGTTGATATATATTGTTTATTTCTTAAGTCATTAAATCGTGTCCAGCTCTTTGCAACCCTATGGACTGTAGCCCACCATGCTCCTCTGTCCATGTGATTTCCCAGGCAAGAATCCTGGAGTGGATTACTATTTCCTTCTCCATATATGTGTATCAGTTCAATTCAGTTGCTCAGTCGTGTCTGACTCTGCGACCCCATGGACTGCATATTACCAGGCGTCCCTGTCCATCACCACCTCCCGGAGCTTGCTCAGACTCACGTCCATCGAGTTGGTGATACTGTCCAACCATCTCATCCTCTGTTGTCCATATATAAGTCTACAAATAACTAGAATCATATTTTGTACAAACTTTAGGAAAAAACAACAACAACTTGTCATTAGCATGACCTGGGGAAGTCTACGTGCATTCTAACAAGGAGAACAGTATGCAGTTAATTCAGGGACCAGAGAAGCCTCATTGAGCTGGAGTGTGTGGTCTTTGATGGGAAAACAGTGAGAAAGGATTGAAGCTGGAGGGCAGGCATAGACTGTGAGGCTGTGTTGTCTCTCTGTTGCATACATTCTTAGATAGACCTTTGCCAATGATTTTTTTTTTTTAAGTATTATGACTTTCCCCAACTGCTAAGTTCAATTTTGTGCCTAATTTGTTATTTAAGAATCAACTGATGGTGTTCATCTACCTTTCAGATCTATGCCTATGCAACCACTGCAGATGGTTATGCACCTGAGTACCCACTTCCCCTAGTATTCAAAGTTGAAGATGACAATGATAATGCCCCATATTTTGAAAACAAAGTGACTGTCTTTACTGTGCCTGAGAATTGCCGAACTGGTAAGTTCACGTTTTAGGAAAACATGAGATTTTTTGCTTCAGCTGGATTCTTTATTACTGTTTTAAGCACGGTTAGCCAAAATATTTTTAAATGTTTGACTTTCAAGGCATTTTACATACGGACTTCCCTGGCAGTCCAGTGGCTAAAACTACATGCTCCCAATGCAGGGCGTCCAGGGTCCATCCCTGGTCTGGGAGCTAGATCCCACATGCCACAACTAAAACCCAGTGTGGCCAAATGAATACATATTTTAAAAAATATTCTACATAAAACTTTGTAGTCTTATAATATCATAGGCTCTTCAAAGTCAAAGTCTTTGTATTAATTTTCTAGGCACATGTAGAAAGCTGCTAATTGATCCACAAAGTTTCTAACTTTGTTAGATTAATCCACAATGACAGACAAATGCTGTTTATATTTTCTATTTTGATCATGTCCATAGGTGTCCATGATGTATTTATAAAGCAATAGATCTTTGAATCTTTACAAAGTCACAATACCTTTTCAAGGAAAACAGATTATGGTATGGAAATGTTGATCAGGCTTATATGTATTCCTTTACTTTGCTTATTTTCCAAAAAAATTGAAAAAAAATTTTTTTAACTAGTCTGATGCTCTTAGCAGCCAAGATTGTGACCTCATCAAACCAAAGGGTGTAACAAGTCTAATTTATTCTTAAAAATCACAAGATATGTTCTTAGTGTCTAAGCCTTTTCCATTCTGTTGTCACTGTGTGTGCATATTTAATGTTACTCTCCACGAGAAATGGTTTGCTAAGGTAACATTACCAATACTCTGATTTCTGAGCCATAAAGCTTGTCCAAATGACACTCAGACTGTTGTGTAATGTTTGTCTTATATGTATTAGTAATTCAGCACATCTATTAAAGCATAAAAGCATGAAACCTTTGTTATCATATGCAAAGCTAGTCTTTTCCTTTAACATTATCAAGTTGAATATAAAAGAAACAAGATACATAGAGAAGGTCTCATCCAGAAATGGTCATGGACTAGATTAGGAGGAAGAATTTGAGTACCCCTGTTCCCAAGGGTGGGGTGGATATTCTTACCTATGTAGAATACAAATCATATTATCAGTGGCAGCCACCTAAATGAAGTTTCCAGGTAAGGGGAGCTTAAAGCTGTGGGAGAGCATTTAGACACTTCCCAGTTGGCTCAGTGATAAAAAAGACTTGTCTATCTGTGTAAGAGCTGCAGGAGATGTGGATTCAATCCCTGGGTTAGGAAGATCCCCTGGAGGAAAAAATGGCAACCCACTCCAGGTCTCTTGCCTGAGAAATGGACAGAGGAGCCTGGAGGGCTACAGCCCATGGGGTCACAGAGTCGGACATGACTAAGCATGCATGCATACTTCAGTTCAGTCACTCAGTCGTGTCCACCTCTTTGTGACCCCATGGACTGCAGCACACCAGGCTTCCCTCTCCATCACCAACTCACGGAGCTTACTCAAACTCATGTCCATCAAGTCAGTGATGCCATCCAACCATCTCATCCTCTATCGTTCCCTTCTCCTCCCGCCTTCAATCTTTCCCAGCATCAGGGTCTTTTCTAATGAGTCAGTTCTTCTCATCAGGTGGCAGGCTTATTTATTGATAAATTAATCAACTTGGGGGTTTTAGGGGAGAATATGCCACAGCAATGCCTTGATTTTATTTTTGTTTGTAATTCAATTAGATCACTACTTTAAGTTGTTGACAACACTGGATTTATCTAAACAGGAACTTCAGTGGGAAAAGTGACCGCAATAGACCTCGATGAACCTGATACTCTTCATACTCGTCTGAAATACAAAATCTTGCAGCAAATTCCAAACAATCCAAGACATTTCACCGTACATCCAAACACAGGTGTCATCACCACAACTACACCTTTACTGGATAGAGAAGTAATGAATTGCTTAATTTCTCAATCACTAAACTATATTTGAACTGATCATGAATTCCCAGAGAAGTTACAGTAAGATTCTTGGTGGCCACCTCTCCAAGAATGTTTCCATATAGACCGTGTGTAAGTCTTCTCAGGTCTATTCCTTTGTCCCTACAGAGATCGTGGGAAGATACAAGGTCTCTGAGATCGTTGACCTGGTTTGATGTGTGGATATTAAAATAGCTTTACTTTAAAAAATGTTATATCAGAAACACCAGCTTTTCATTGTACTGACTGAAATATCTTTTCTTTATTTGCATTTATGGTGGCTCAGGTTAAAGCCTCTGCCTGCAATGCGGGAAACCTGGGTTCTATCCCTGGGTCCAGAAGACCCCCTGGAGAAGGGAATGGCAACCCACTTCAGTATTCTTGCCTGGAGAATCCCATGGATGGAGGAGCCTGGTGGGCTACAGTCCATGGGGTGGCAAAGAGTCGGACACGACTGAGCGACTTCACTTCACTTTTTTTTTTTTAATCAAAAAAGAATGTTTGTGAAATAATCAAAGCCTGAGAAATGGCTATGAGACTCATGAGTTTTATGAGTTTTGTGTTTATCAGTATATCTTTTTCCTTTCTTTCAGAAATGTGATACGTACAAGTTAATAATGGAAGTTCGAGACATGGGGGGCCAACCTTTTGGTTTATTTAATACAGGAACAATTACTATTTCTCTTGAGGATGAAAATGATAATGCACCATATTTTACAGAAACTTCTGTGAGTATATATGTGTATTCATTTATCTAGGCTCATTTACATCTTCAAAAAACAAATCTAGAGTCTGGTAGCTCCATGAGATTATATATTTTGGTTTTAATAGCTACCATTTACAAATAACATCCACAGAAAAATATGATTTCTGTAAAAATAATCACAGTGCTAGGATGCAAGGAAAATAAGTACTCTCTTAGTCATCTAAAAGTCTTTCAGTTCAGTTTAGTTGGTCAGTTGTGTCCAGTCTTTGCAATCCCATGCACTGCAGCACCACCAGGCTTCCCTGTCCATCACCAACTCCTGGAGTTTGTTCAAACTCATGTCCATCAATTTGGTGATGCCATCCAACCATTTCATCCTCTGTCTTCCCTTTCTTCTCCTGTCTTCAATTTTTCCCAGCATCGGGGTTTTTTCTAATGAGTCAGTTCTTTGCATCAGGTTCTTAGCCCTGAATTCATTCATATAGTTGGTTTTTCTTGGATACCAAGCTTTGGAATCAAATTTTTGGAGTTAAATTCCTTTTATAGGGTGAAGGAAAAGAGGGCATTGGTCTGTGTTCGTTACACCTCATCTTCATAAGAGAGCAAAGGGACTAATTTATATCTTCTGCTCCGGAGCGAGCTCAATAGTATAGGTTGCCCATTGCCATCTATACACAGGCTTTTTATATATGGGCTATATATGAGGAAACTTTCACTTAGGAAGTACACAATACAAGAAATATATATTGGATGATACTTCTAGAAAAAGATTATTGAACTTTTCATGAGTAATTGTCACATCTTCATTAACCTATACCAGAATACAAGTCAAAGAAGAGAAAACCTGTAGTGAGAAGCACATTCATCTAATTTTTTACATTAATCCTTGTAATTTATAAGGATATGTTTTATCTCATTTTTCATAGGAAGAAATGAAAGTTCAGTTAGGTAACTTGCCCATGCTCTCATACCAAGAGATCATATATGACAAAAATGTGGGATTAAAATCTATATCTATTATTAAAAAAAAAAAAAAAAGAATCTAGAGCTGTTGTATTCCAAAGGCTATCGGGCTATCATCTTTCTAAAGTCCTTTTCTGTAACCATATTTCTTGAGGGGGTTCAGTTCAGTTCAGTTCAGTTCAGTTCATTTCAGTCGCTCAGTCATGTCCGACTCTTTGCGACCCCATGAATCGCAGCACGCCAGGCCTCCCTGTCCATCACCAACTCCCGGAGTTCACTCAGACTCGTGTCCATCGAGTCAATGATGCCATCCAGCCATCTCATCCTCANTTTTAATATGCTGCCTAGGTTGGCCATAGCTTTTCTTCCAAGGAGCAAGTGTCTTTTAATTTCATGGCTGTAGTCACCATCTGTGGTGATTTGGAGCCCAAGAAAATCAAGTCTGTCACTAATTCCATTGTTTCCCCATCTATTTGCCATGAAGTGATGGGACCGGATGCCATGATCTTCAGTTGAAATTGTACAATTCATGATGCATTAACTATGGGAGGAAAGTTGTGCTGTTTCCAGTTTTTTAGTCACAAAAATTTCCATTCCAAATAATTCAAAACCACTGAAATCATGGCTGTGTACAGGAATAAGAATAAGTGAATAAGAATAGAAAAAGAATAACCAATGCCATGATTTTTCCATACATATGCAGATAACTTCAAAGAATTTAGTATTCAATAAGAAGTCACAGAGTTTGTGGCTTTGCGCAATGCAGGATATAATTGAGAATTTAAAAATATGGGAGACACTGGGAAAGAAAGAATAGATATGTGGGAAAGAGAGCAAGAAATAAAAAATAAAGGCTTCCCTGGTGGCTCAGTGGTAAAGAATCTGCCTGCCAGTGCAGGAGACCTGGGTTTAATCCCTGGGTTGGGAAGATCCCCTGTTGAAGGAAAAGACAACCCACTCCAGTATTCTTGCCTGAGAAATTCCATGGATGGGCAAGCGTGTCTGGCTACAGTCTATGGGGTCACAAAAGAGTTGGACACGNGTGGTAAAGAATCTGCCTGCCAGTGCAGGAGACCTGGGTTTAATCCCTGGGTTGGGAAGATCCCCTGTTGAAGGAAAAGACAACCCACTCCAGTATTCTTGCCTGAGAAATTCCATGGATGGGCAAGCGTGTCTGGCTACAGTCTATGGGGTCACAAAAGAGTTGGACACGACTTAGTGACTAAACAATAAAAAATAAACTATCACAAGAGATTAGGTTGAAAGATTTATCATGATATATTTGCTCTTTTCCTAAACTGTCAATTATTGTTACAGGTTCAGTCTGATGCGGCACAAAACTACACCATCTTTTACTCCATAAGTGGACCAGGGGTAGACAAAGAGCCCTTCAATCTGTTCTTCATAGATAAAGATACAGGAGATATATTTTGTACAAGAAGCATAGACCGTGAGCAATATCAAGAGTTTCCGGTAAGATGATTGCATCATTAATTCAGATTCATGTTTTTTATTACTGGTTTACTATATTCAAGCTATTTATATATATCAGAAGAATCAATGATTTGTCTTAATAGTTTAAATATTGTTCATGTGTCATACAAACTTTAAATTTCTATTGGTACAATAGATGAAAAAGGATGATTATTACAAGGGAAGAAGAGGGAGGGGAAGGGAATATATAATAACAATTTTAAAGGACAGGTTTTGATGTGTATAATCCTGGGACAAGAGCAGTGAATTTTATTGAATTTAAAGTTCTTTATAATAACTTAGCTCTGATCACATGATAATTTTTAAAAAATACTGATGATTGGGCCAATTCCCAGAAATTCTGATTTAATTGTTTCAGGATGAAAGTAAAAGTGTTAGCTGCTCAGTCTTGTCCGACTCCTAGCGTCCCTATGGACTGCAGCCTACCAGGCTCCTCCATCCATGGGATTTTTCCAGGCAAGAGTACTGGATCCCTTAGTGTGGAATTTATTAAGATACAGGGATCACACTGATGGAAACCAAAGTATAAGTTTTATTACTGAAAAAGCCCAGCTGGAGGTTGTTTGGGGAAAAGTGAAAAAGGGAACATAGGGAACATGGACGGTTATTTCAAAAACTTCTCTCCTAGAGATTAGAAGTGGAAATATCTTTCCCATCAGGTTAGCATGCGAAGATGTAATATGGCCTTTCAACACAGCAATGAGGATTTTCTGTTACTTTGGTAGATAATGGTGGGATCACAGAGGAGTCTTATTCAGGAATATCATGATTAAAATTGTGCTTTATGGAAATGCGTCTGACTCCTGAACGCTACATAGTTTGGAGAAGGTCAGGACAGTTTTGGGAAAGTTTGTCGGACGTTGGTTGGAAAGTTGGTCAGCCAACACTTTGGCCATCTGATGCAAAGAACTGACTCCTCTGAAAAGACCCTGATGCTGGGAAAGATTGAAGGCAGGAGGAGAAGGGGACGACAGAGGATGAGATGGTTGGATGGTATCACCAACTCAATGGACATGAGTTTGAGCAAGCTCCTGGAGTTGGTGATGGACAGGGAAGCCTGGTGTGCTGCAGGCCATGGGGTTGCAAAGAGTTGGCCATGACTGAGCAACTGAACTGAACTGGTCGGACCTGTGTGTAGGATACAACAGGAAAGTTGATAGGATGCATTTGGGGTCACATGAGGATTGTGGCTTTGGAAATAGAAAAGAGGAGATGAATAATAAAGAGACACAGAAATGCTGTAATCTCAAGAACCTAGTGCACAGAAATGCTTCACTCCCTAGAGTCTGACAATTGACTAACATAAGGCTAATGAGGGAGGGGTTAGATACCTGGGATTTTAATCTTGATTCATTCTAGAAAATGGTTACAGTAGGGGAATCAAGAAAGTTAGCTATGGTGAAGAACTGAATTCACACGGAGTTCACTCTGGGCAGCTTTAGTTGTTCCTGTCAGTGGAGAAAATCTGTTTAACTCAAAACCATTTACCGAAGACTGACTATGCATATACTACATAAGAAGAGTTCAAAAATAATCTGATGGTATTTAAAGAGAAAGGGCATTAAATCGTTGCATTTGGGGCCAAGACATATCCTTTTGAGATAGAGTTTGGAATGCATATATAATTTTGCTAACACTTTTACTATACAAGAAATACATCTTTAAGGATAGAAAAATGAGAAAATACAGGTAAATAGAGAAAAGAGCATAAATGAGTCACCCAGAAATAGTTGATATATATTGTTTATTTCTTAAGTCATTAAATCGTGTCCAGCTCTTTGCAACCCTATGGACTGTAGCCCACCATGCTCCTCTGTCCATGTGATTTCCCAGGCAAGAATCCTGGAGTGGATTACTATTTCCTTCTCCATATATGTGTATCAGTTCAATTCAGTTGCTCAGTCGTGTCTGACTCTGCGACCCCATGGACTGCATATTACCAGGCGTCCCTGTCCATCACCACCTCCCGGAGCTTGCTCAGACTCACGTCCATCGAGTTGGTGATACTGTCCAACCATCTCATCCTCTGTTGTCCATATATAAGTCTACAAATAACTAGAATCATATTTTGTACAAACTTTAGGAAAAAACAACAACAACTTGTCATTAGCATGACCTGGGGAAGTCTACGTGCATTCTAACAAGGAGAACAGTATGCAGTTAATTCAGGGACCAGAGAAGCCTCATTGAGCTGGAGTGTGTGGTCTTTGATGGGAAAACAGTGAGAAAGGATTGAAGCTGGAGGGCAGGCATAGACTGTGAGGCTGTGTTGTCTCTCTGTTGCATACATTCTTAGATAGACCTTTGCCAATGATTTTTTTTTTTTAAGTATTATGACTTTCCCCAACTGCTAAGTTCAATTTTGTGCCTAATTTGTTATTTAAGAATCAACTGATGGTGTTCATCTACCTTTCAGATCTATGCCTATGCAACCACTGCAGATGGTTATGCACCTGAGTACCCACTTCCCCTAGTATTCAAAGTTGAAGATGACAATGATAATGCCCCATATTTTGAAAACAAAGTGACTGTCTTTACTGTGCCTGAGAATTGCCGAACTGGTAAGTTCACATTTTAGGAAAACATGAGATTTTTTGCTTCAGCTGAATTCTTTATTACTGTTTTAAGCACGGTTAGGCAAAATATTTTTAAATATTTGACTTTCAAGGCATTTTACATACAACTTCCCTGGCAGTCCAGTGGCTAAAACTACATGCTCCCAATGCAGGGCGTCCAGGGTCCATCCCTGGTCTGGGAGCTAGATCCCACATGCCACAACTAAAACCCAGTGTGGCCAAATGAATACATATTTTAAAAAATATTCTACATAAAACTTTGTAGTCTTATAATATCATAGGCTCTTCAAAGTCAAAGTCTTTGTATTAATTTTCTAGGCACATGTAGAAAGCTGCTAATTGATCCACAAAGTTTCTAACTTTGTTAGATTAATCCACAATGACAGACAAATGCTGTTTATATTTTCTATTTTGATCATGTCCATAGGTGTCCATGATGTATTTATAAAGCAATAGATCTTTGAATCTTTACAAAGTCACAATACCTTTTCAAGGAAAACAGATTATGGTATGGAAATGTTGATNTTTCTAACTTTGTTAGATTAATCCACAATGACAGACAAATGCTGTTTATATTTTCTATTTTGATCATGTCCATAGGTGTCCATGATGTATTTATAAAGCAATAGATCTTTGAATCTTTACAAAGTCACAATACCTTTTCAAGGAAAACAGATTATGGTATGGAAATGCTGATCAGGCTTATATGTATTCCTTTACTTTGCTTATTTTCCAAAAAAATTGAAAAAAAAATTTTAAACTAGTCTGATGCTCTTAGCAGCCAAGATTGTGACCTCATCAAACCAAAGGGTGTAACAAGTCTAATTTATTCTTAAAAATCACAAGATATGTTCTTAGTGTCTAAGCCTTCTCCATTCTGTTGTCACTGTGTGTGCATATTTAATGTTACTCTCCACGAGAAATGGTTTGCTAAGGTAACATTACCAATACTCTGATTTCTGAGCCATAAAGCTTGTCCAAATGACACTCAGACTGTTGTATAATGTTTGTCTTATATGTATTAGTAATTCAGCACATCTATTAAAGCATAAAAGCATGAAACCTTTGTTATCATATGCAAAGCTAGTCTTTTCCTTTAACATTATCAAGTTGAATATAAAAGAAACAAGATACATAGAGAAGGTCTCATCCAGAAATGGTCATGGACTAGATTAGGAGGAAGAATTTGAGTACCCCTGTTCCCAAGGGTGGGGTGGATATTCTTACCTATGTAGAATACAAATCATATTATCAGTGGCAGCCACCTAAATGAAGTTTCCAGGTAAGGGGAGCTTAAAGCTGTGGGAGAGCATTTAGACACTTCCCAGTTGGCTCAGTGATAAAAAAGACTTGTCTATCTGTGTAAGAGCTGCAGGAGATGTGGATTCAATCCCTGGGTTAGGAAGATCCCCTGGAGGAAAAAATGGCAACCCACTCCAGGTCTCTTGCCTGAGAAATGGACAGAGGAGCCTGGAGGGCTACAGCCCATGGGGTCACAGAGTCGGACATGACTAAGCATGCATGCATACTTCAGTTCAGTCACTCAGTCGTGTCCACCTCTTTGTGACCCCATGGACTGCAGCACACCAGGCTTCCCTCTCCATCACCAACTCACGGAGCTTACTCAAACTCATGTCCATCAAGTCAGTGATGCCATCCAACCATCTCATCCTCTATCGTTCCCTTCTCCTCCCGCCTTCAATCTTTCCCAGCATCAGGGTCTTTTCTAATGAGTCAGTTCTTCTCATCAGGTGGCAGGCTTATTTATTGATAAATTAATCAACTTGGGGGTTTTAGGGGAGAATATGCCACAGCAATGCCTTGATTTTATTTTTGTTTGTAATTCAATTAGATCACTACTTTAAGTTGTTGACAACACTGGATTTATCTAAACAGGAACTTCAGTGGGAAAAGTGACCGCAATAGACCTCGATGAACCTGATACTCTTCATACTCGTCTGAAATACAAAATCTTGCAGCAAATTCCAAACAATCCAAGACATTTCACCGTACATCCAAACACAGGTGTCATCACCACAACTACACCTTTACTGGATAGAGAAGTAATGAATTGCTTAATTTCTCAATCACTAAACTATATTTGAACTGATCATGAATTCCCAGAGAAGTTACAGTAAGATTCTTGGTGGCCACCTCTCCAAGAATGTTTCCATATAGACCGTGTGTAAGTCTTCTCAGGTCTATTCCTTTGTCCCTACAGAGATCGTGGGAAGATACAAGGTCTCTGAGATCGTTGACCTGGTTTGATGTGTGGATATTAAAATAGCTTTACTTTAAAAAATGTTATATCAGAAACACCAGCTTTTCATTGTACTGACTGAAATATCTTTTCTTTATTTGCATTTATGGTGGCTTCGGTTAAAGCCTCTGCCTGCAATGCGGGAAACCTGGGTTCTATCCCTGGGTCCAGAAGACCCCCTGGAGAAGGGAATGGCAACCCACTTCAGTATTCTTGCCTGGAGAATCCCATGGATGGAGGAGCCTGGTGGGCTACAGTCCATGGGGTGGCAAAGAGTCGGACACGANCATCAGTCCTTCCAATGAATATTCAGGACTGATTTCCTTTAGAATGGACTGTTGGATCTCCTTGCAGTCTGAGGGACTCTCAAGAGTCTTCTCCAACACCACAGTTTAAAAGCATCAATTCTTTGGTGCTCAGTTTCTTTATAGTCCAACTCTCATATCCATACATGACTACTGGAAAACCATAGCTTTGACTAGACAGGCCTTTGTTGGTCAGGAAGTTGAAAAGGTAAGGCATGAAGAATGGACAAGATTTGAAACAGCATTATGTGTTAAATGTGTACATCCTTCCCACTGTGTGTTTGCACATTTCCATATCACTTTGCTTTCTTTTTCTTTAAATGTAACTTTGAGTAGAAAATTACATTAAAACTATGAATTTATAATAACAATGGGCAATTGTTTCAGTATACTGTAGAAGTAGAAGAAAACAGAATTGATGTTGAAATTTTACGAATGGCGGTACATGACCATGATTTGCCAAACACGCCTCACTCGAGAGCTGTGTACCAGATCCTACAGGGAAATGAAAACGGAACCTTCAAAATTAGTACAGACCCAAATACAAATGAAGCAGTCTTGTGTGTTGTCAAGGTAAAAAATATTTATATATATATATAAATATATATGTGTGTGTGTATATGTATATAGTAATTCCTGTATGTATATAACTAGAATTGTTGCAATGCAATGCTGAAATGATTTATATTGTTTCATACATGAGCTTTATTATTATTATTTTATCCTCATTTTCTCTTAGATGAAAGAGGTGGTTGATACAAAACTGATTGTTCTATATGTGAGGAAAACCAAGGCAGAGAAATATTAAACTAATAAATAGATGCTAACTTTAGAAGCGGTCTTAGACACCCACTTATCTAATTCCTTATGAAGTATAAGACGGAGAGAAATGGAAAAATCAATATTTGAAATTAACCTCTTGACTTTTCGATTCTCTTCACAGTCACATTATAGTTTTACCACTCTTCAGTGTATTTTATAAGACAGACTATTTACTAAACATTTAGCATCTATTCTCATTAATTCTCCTATATTTGAGGTAACAAGTGTGATGGGATTTAAAAAATTTAATTGCATTTGCTAGCTCAGAGGAACTAAAAAGCCTCTTGATGAAAGTGAAAGAGGAGAGTGAAAAAGTTGGCTTAAAGCTCAATATCCTAAATGCCGACCACCAGTAAAAGTTATTCAGAGTGAAGATTGCCTCCCCGCAGGCACAGAACTCCTTGGATACAAAGCAGTGTACCCGGAAAGGGGCACTGGCAAGGGCTTAAGGTAAGATATTTTCAAAATTTTCTTCTTTTTAATTGTGATGTTCATCCTCACGCTCAGTCGCTCAGTAGTGTCTGACTCTGTGACCTCATGGACTGTGTAGAGTCTGACTCTTTGTGACCCCGTGGATGGTAGCCCACTAGGCTCCTTTGTCTATGGAATTTCTCAGACAGGAATACTGGATAAGGGTACCATTTCCTCCTCCAGGGGATCTTCCCACCTAGGGATGGAACTCACATCTCCTGCACTGGCAGGCAGATTCTTTACCACTGAGCCACCTGAGAAGCCCCACTTGTGACTGATGATTAATTTCGAATTTGGGAACATTCTATGTGTTTTTCAGAATGACAGATTTTGAGATTGTGTCCACTCTTTGGTTTGAACTTTTACATTTGATTTNTCTCCTGCACTGGCAGGCAGATTCTTTACCACTGAGCCACCTGAGAAGCCCCACTTGTGACTGATGATTAATTTCGAATTTGGGAACATTCTATGTGTTTTTCAGAATGACAGATTTTGAGATTGTGTCCACTCTTTGGTTTGAACTTTTACATTTGATCTCTGAAAACTAGGTATAAGAAGATACAAGATGAAGGTAACTGGTTTGAAATTAATGAATACACTGGTGACTTAAAAACTGTAAAAGTGCTAGATAGAGAATCAACATTTGTAAAAAACAACCAGTACAACGTTTCTGTGATTGCATTCGATGCAGGTGAGTGCAAGTTTCTAGAAATAAAATATAAATATAAGACATATTTTTAATGAAATCTTGGAGTTAAATTTGTTTGTTTCCACATCAAAATTTAATACAATGATTGTTTAATTGCAAACAATGGCTGCATCATGATTGCTTAGTTTCTTGGCAACCACCCAGTTGAGATCTCAGTGTATCACTAATTTAAAACTTGGAGGTTTCAGTTTCAAGGTTCATATTATTTGATGTCTGCCACGGACCTAGTGGCATCATCAAGGATCTCTATTGTTTTCAGGATTTTTAGGTTTAGATTATTCTGATTTGACTTGGTGGAGGGGTTCAACTCCCTAAAACAGATGGGTTCAGATAGGTCTCTTCTGAGTCTTTCTTACTGGGGAATAAAACATTTATCCTATTTCCTAAACAAATGTCCAAACAATGGTTTTTGAAGTCTTTTCTACTGAGATTCGCAATCATTCTCCAAGGTTAATTCTAGAACCTATCTTGTGAAGAAATATCCTAAAATAGTGATCTCAAAACCCTTTTGAACATACCCTCCAAGCAATAAATCATTTTTTAATATGAACCTTTGCAGTGTAAGCTCTGTCAGTTGGTTTCTCTTTTTGCAATGCAAGTGCTTGACTTAAGCGTTGATTGCCATCTCAAATAAACACATTCTGAGCCACAGAGCTAGATCCAGAACCATGTCAACCCCCTATCCCATCTCCACAGGCTCCTTTGTTTTGGAGATCTTGGTTGATTTCAATAACTCACTATTTGAGCTATTTGTTTTTCTCTTCCTGTGCTTTAAATTCTTGCTCTTGGGTTTTAAATTCAATAAAGAGTGAGCCTGTGAAACCCAAGGCCCCAGCCTCCACCTCAATACAAACAAAATCCCAGGTGTCACTCCCCTTGTCCCACACCGCCCCCCACAAACTTACTCTGGCTGTGTGATGTATGATTTCCACGACTGGTAAATAATAAAACTTTCCCCGCCCCCAAAGCTTCCTGATGGTATTTATTCAGTTCAGCTGCAACTTTGATTATTGATAGGCTGAGACATGCCAAACAACTACCCCAGGATATTTATTGGTGTGTTTATTTATATTTGCTGCTGCTGCTAAGTCACTTCAGTCGTGTCCGACTCTGTGTGACCCCATAGACAGCAGCCCACCAGGCTCCCCCATCCCTGGGATTCTCCAGGCAAGAATACTGGAGTGGGTTGCCATTTCCTTCTCCAATGCATGAAAGAGAAAAGTGAAAGTGAAGTCGCTCAGTCTGTCCGACTGTTAGCGACCCCATGGACTGCAGCCCACCAGGCTACTCCATCCATTGGATTTTCCAGGCAAGAGTACTGGGGTGGGGTGCCATTGCCTTCCCCGAAAGGTGCTGCTAGATAATACAATTATGTCTTTTGATTTAGATACTCACAGTAACTGCTCCATTATAGCCAAATCTCATGTCCTAGTAGTCTTATTATGGAGCCAAACTTGGGTCCACTCACTCCTGCATGGTTAAGACAATCTACTGACACTCAGTAATGGTAAAGTTCAGCTTTCTTGTAAAAGTTCCAATATAAGGAGAGTGACTGACTTGTGCTTGAAAACCCCAGAATCTCCTATAACGCTCCTCTGTTCATGGGATTCTCCAGGCAAGAACACTGGAGTGGGTTGCCATTCCCTTCTCCAGGGGATCTTCCCAACCCAGGAATCAAACCCAGGTCAGCACTGCGGGCAGATTTTTTACTGTCTGAGGCACTAGGGAAGCCCCTAAGGGTTTCAACAAGCCATTTACAAAGGCAAGGTGAGGAAGGGACATTCCAGGTATGTGGTCAGCTACCACACAGTGCTCTGTTTGGCTGATGGTGAGGTAACAGGAGTTAACAGTATAAATCTTTAGGTCTGAGGGCTATGTGCTCATGGTCATCAAGGAGTTAACATTTTCCATTTGGTGGGTTGGGGGCAGGGTTTCACATCTTTAAAAGAACTCAGCAAGTGTGCACCCGGTGTCATTATCTAGGTACTTCAGAAAGGAGCTAAAGCAGAGGATATGAGGGACAAGGCTGCCTTAGGAAGGCCCCATAGGGTCCTGCTTGGTTACAGTCTATCTAATTATTTTATATACTTAGCTTAGAGGGACTTTTGCTGATTTAGTTTTCACTGTTACCCCATTTGATAAATAATAAAATAATGAGAAATTGCCCACTGAAATTCATACAAATAGTCTGTATTTTTATTCATATTCAAACTTGTTAAAAAAAAAATGGAGGCAGGAACTTCCCAAAGGAAAGCAAGAAGAAAAATTGGTTGAATCTTAAAAATAAACAGTTTTACACTTGGTAGTGTTTGTCGCTTATAGGAAGCTGCTTATTCGTTGTTAAAACATGAGCTGCAACTTCTGGTAACATTTCATACATAATGATTCTCCCTTTGGTGCTAAAACTTAGAATCATACTTTTGTCTTCTGTATATAGTGTTAAATATTGACTCATTCAAGTGTGCTTATTGAACAGCCACTGAACTATGAAGTCAATCGCCAAATTGTGTTGCAAATTGGTGTACTTAACGAAGCACAATTCGCTAAAGCTGTAAACTCAAAAACAACTACGACTATGTGTACCACAATTGTCACTGTTAAAGTTAAAGACCATGAGGGTCCTAAATGCCGACCACCAGTAAAAGTTATTCAGAGTGAAGATTGCCTCCCCGCAGGCACAGAACTCCTTGGATACAAAGCAGTGTACCCGGAAAGGGGCACTGGCAAGGGCTTAAGGTAAGATATTTTCAAAATTTTCTTCTTTTTAATTGTGATGTTCATCCTCATGCTCAGTCGCTCAGTAGTGTCTGACTCTGTGACCTCATGGACTGTGTAGAGTCTGACTCTTTGTGACCCCGTGGATGGTAGCCCACTAGGCTCCTTTGTCTATGGAATTTCTCAGACAGGAATACTGGATAAGGGTACCATTTCCTCCTCCAGGGGATCTTCCCACCTAGGGATGGAACTCACATCTCCTGCACTGGCAGGCAGATTCTTTACCACTGAGCCACCTGAGAAGCCCCACTTGTGACTGATGATTAATTTCGAATTTGGGAACATTCTATGTGTTTTTCAGAATGACAGATTTTGAGATTGTGTCCACTCTTTGGTTTGAACTTTTACATTTGATCTCTGAAAACTAGGTATAAGAAGATACAAGATGAAGGTAACTGGTTTGAAATTAATGAATACACTGGTGACTTAAAAACTGTAAAAGTGCTAGATAGAGAATCAACATTTGTAAAAAACAACCAGTACAACGTTTCTGTGATTGCATTCGATGCAGGTGAGTGCAAGTTTCTAGAAATAAAATATAAATATAAGACATATTTTTAATGAAATCTTGGAGTTAAATTTGTTTGTTTCCACATCAAAATTTAATACAATGATTGTTTAATTGCAAACAATGGCTGCATCATGATTGCTTAGTTTCTTGGCAACCACCCAGTTGAGATCTCAGTGTATCACTAATTTAAAACTTGGAGGTTTCAGTTTCAAGGTTCATATTATTTGATGTCTGCCACGGACCTAGTGGCATCATCAAGGATCTCTATTGTTTTCAGGATTTTTAGGTTTAGATTATTCTGATTTGACTTGCTGGAGGGGTTCAACTCCCTAAAACAGATGGGTTCAGATAGGTCTCTTCTGAGTCTTTCTTACTGGGGAATAAAACATTTATCCTATTTCCTAAACAAATGTCCAAACAATGGTTTTTGAAGTCTTTTCTACTGAGATTCGCAATCATTCTCCAAGGTTAATTCTAGAACCTATCTTGTGAAGAAATATCCTAAAATAGTGATCTCAAAACCCTTTTGAACATACCCTCCAAGCAATAAATCATTTTTTAATATGAACCTTTGCAGTGTAAGCTCTGTCAGTTGGTTTCTCTTTTTGCAATGCAAGTGCTTGACTTAAGCGTTGATTGCCATCTCAAATAAACACATTCTGAGCCACAGAGCTAGATCCAGAACCATGTCAACCCCCTATCCCATCTCCACAGGCTCCTTTGTTTTGGAGATCTTGGTTGATTTCAATAACTCACTATTTGAGCTATTTGTTTTTCTCTTCCTGTGCTTTAAATTCTTGCTCTTGGGTTTTAAATTCACCAATAAAGAGTGAGCCCGTGAAACCCAAGGCCCCAGCCTCCACCTCAATACAAACAAAATCCCAGGTGTCACTCCCCTTGTCCCACACCGCCCCCCACAAACTTACTCTGGCTGTGTGATGTATGATTTCCACGACTGGTAAATAATAAAACTTTCCCCGCCCCCAAAGCTTCCTGATGGTATTTATTCAGTTCAGCTGCAACTTTGATTATTGATAGGCTGAGACATGCCAAACAACTACCCCAGGATATTTATTGGTGTGTTTATTTATATATATATATATATATATATATATATATACTAATATGCTAACATCATAACATACTATGTATATATTACAAAAATAGACTTTAAGAGAAGATTATAAAAAACATAAGTAAAAGTTACAATATGGCATTTCATCTCATCAATTATACACTCACTCATTTGGGGTAAATTTCCATAAATGATAAAGATGAGTGAACTTGGGTTTTTATGATATAGCCTATGTTTTTGACTATCTGTTTAATCCAAGATGGTTGTCATGGTCTCTACCTGGGTTGGAAAAGAATTTCCAGACATGAGGCAGAATGAGAGATGAATAGTTTATTAGAGTGGGAGAGGCTGTTAGAACAGGCCGGCTCAAGGGAGAACCAACCCTTTTCTTGGTCTAGTAGCTGATTTTTATGGCCTCAAGAGAGAGAAAATTCCTACTGAAAATGGTGGCATTAGGTGATTGGTTAGGATGCTATAGGGTGGGTATTTTACCTAATATGGGGTCAAGGAACTGACCAGTTTAGATCCAGAGGCTCATGAACAGTTGTTATGGGGCTTGGTCAGTTTCAGAGATTTTTGTCCTGTGACACTGGTGCAGGGTTCCACACCTGTGATCTTGGTATAGAGCTCTACAATGGTATGGTTAGCATATTTTTATACACTGTATGTTCAAAACAAACAAGCTGGTACAGCAATGCTGTGGTCTTTTTCTCTATTTTTGGTCTTTTTCTCTATTTTTGGTCTTTTTCTATAGAATCATTGAATTTCTTTAGCAGGAATGGGCAAGTGCATGAATAAACATGTCAGATCCCATGGAAATAAAAAAAAGCTGCAATGGTCCAAAGTCATGAAATGACTTGTTCATTTTATGAAAAATTACTTCTTCATGCTTGTTCATTTTACCCTTTAATTGTTTGACAATAAGATAAAGACAAATATTTTCTCACATATTATACTTCTACTTTTTTCTATAGATTTACAATAAAAGCCACATCTACTTGAAAAAAAAAAAAGATTCTCTGTTGAGAGAGAAGGTTAAACTAATAAAGATGCTGCTGCTTATGATGTACATGGCAAGGGCAAGCCAGTCCATTCACATTTGTCCCATTTAGGTTTTTTCCTTACTTTCTCTCTCAGCCTTGGTGTATTCTTGTTGTCTGGGAATGGGAATGGTCTGTCGCATGTCATAATCAGTGAGAAAACCAAGCAGTCTGAAAAAAGTATGCCCACGAGTGGAAAATATTTCATTTTCAAAGTCTGAAAGAAAACCACAATTTGAATAGTGTTGCCTAATCATGTGCATATGATCTTCCTTTAATCTTTTTTTTTTAAATTTATTCTCTTATTATTTAGTTTCGGCTGTGTTGGGCCTTCATTGCTACATGGGCTCTTTTCTAGTTGCAGTGAGTAGGGGCTACTCCCTAATGGCCATGTGAGGGCTTCTCATGGCGGGGGCTTCTCTTGTTGCAGAGCACGGGCTTTAGAGCTTGCAAGCTTCAGTAGCTGTGGCTCTGGGGGCTCTAGAGCGCTGGTTCAATAGTTGTGGTGTGTGGGGTTAACTGCATGTGGCATCTTCTCCGACCAGGGATCGAACCTGTGTCCCCTGCACTGACAGGCAGTTTCTTAACCACTGGACCGCTAGAGAAATCCTTCCTCTCCCCTTGGCAGCTCTCACAGAATCTTTTATTATAAATCTTTCAGCATAAGTAGGAAAAGAAAATACTAAACAGTGGGGGAAACAAGAACTGAGAAATACAGTTAAAACTGCTACTACTTTATAATCATGGTGATTTGCTGCTTATAAAAAAGCAAAGGTGAAATCTGATTGGCTCAGGAACACAATTATGATGTGAAACAAGGATTTATATTTACTCACTTATTACACCAATGTTGATTGTCTTTTAAGTCCTAAGTTCTAAGCTATGAAAACTAGGATTCATAAGACAAAATCGAATTTTTCACATAATATCAACTGAAGGATGATTATATTCTTACAAAAGATTCTCTGGTATAAAAGCTTTCCCCATCAAAGACTGTATGAATATCATAAGAAGTGAAAGCAGTTAAAGTGTTACCAAGCTGAAAGGATAAAGGGAGGTGATTTCACAGAAATGGTGATAAAAAAGGAAATACTCTTTGGGGAGAAGGAAAATATGGAAAACAGAGATATAAGAAGTTAACTTTGTATTTTGGTGATAAAAGAATATCTGTAAGTATAGTGATCATAGTACAAAGAAATGAAATGTCATATCTATGTCTCAAGCTCATGGATAACCTGGCTGTGCTCAAGAAGAAAGATAGGGTGTTAGAAATTTTAATGGAAGATTATATGGTAAAGGATTTTGGTTATTTAAACTTTAATCCATTTTAATATACGCTTCCAAGGGTCAAATATATAAGTAATTATTTATATTTTTATATGAATAGTTTTGATGCTCATATATAGTTCATGATGATCATCTAGGTATCCAATTAATTTCCTTGTATTTTTTGTGTCAGTTCTTTTTTGTCAACCAGGTTGCTTGCTTCTCTGCTTTCTCTCTAAAAGCACTGTTTTGTACCCTCTCCACCTACAATAAGGCTGTCCCTTCTGTTTGAAATTCAGGTCCCTCTGCTTCTTCAAATGGATGGCAGTGATGACTTTTGTGATAACTCTCACTAATCTTTGTTTAGTTCCTCTCTGAATACCTTTTTAACCCTGCTTCCCTGGGAACAATACTGTAATTATCACAGTATAAGTATATAAACTTATATATAATGAAGTATAAGACACATATAGATGATGTGTCTTCTCTATAAAATGGAGCTTTCTTTGTTTCTCATATACAGTCTTTCCCTCTAGCTAGGCTATGAACTCATGTTCATATAAAGACCCTTATCTTTGCTAAATATCTTTTTACCAAGCATCTAGCAGAGATCTTGGCATGTTTGCTTTGTGTAGGTACTGGTATTCGCTATTCCTCTGCTGTTCTGTGAGTCTCCAAGTTCCAGGCTGTGAATTTTATTCCTTAGACCTTTGCAAATTCAGGTGCATAACAGGCACTTGGAACACAGTTTTAATGTAGAAACTTGAGTTCAAAAGTTTACAAATGCTTTGATATACTTGAGTGTAAAAATAATTTTCTTAAAATGAATATTTCAGGGTTGTCATGTGGAAGAGGTAAACTTTTTGCATGTATAGTCCAAAAAAAAGAAAAAATTAGAAATGGTTAGGAGATGTATTACAGCTTGGTAAGAAAGAATCTGAAAACTTTCCAATCGTTAATTAGAGAGTTCTGTATATGAAGTGGGCTAATTTATAACCCAGTGAACTTTCTGTTCCTGGAAACATTTAAATAACAATGGGGAACTCTTGCTTTTCAGAGTTCTTATTGTAAATTTAGATTTTAGTTAACCCAAGATATACTTTCTGGGCTTCCCTGGTGGCTCAGAGGTTAAAGCGTCTGCCTCCAATGTGGGAGACGTGGGTTCGATCCCTAGGTCGGGAAGATCCCCTGGAGAAGGAAATGGCAACCCACTCCAGTATACTTGCCTGGAGAATCCCATGGACNTGCTGCTGCTGCTAAGTCACTTCAGTCGTGTCCGACTCTGTGTGACCCCATAGACGGCAGCCCACCAGGCTCCCCCATCCCTGGGATTCTCCAGGCAAGAATACTGGAGTGGGTTGCCATTTCCTTCTCCAATGCATAAAAGAGAAAAGTGAAAGTGAAGTCGCTGTCTGTCCGACTGTTAGCGACCCCATGGACTGCAGCCCACCAGGCTACTACGTCCACTGGATTTTCCAGGCAAGAGTACTGGGGTGGGGTGCCATTGCCTTCCCCGAAAAGAAGGTTTAGAAGCAGGCAAACATACATACTTAATTACTTTTTCACAGTCTTCAACTATTATCAGGAATTACTTTTTTTTTGCTCTGTTTCCCAGAAGGAAGAAAATTTGCAATCAGGCTTTCATAGTTTTAGAAGACACCTAGGACTTAGTTTTCATCTGTGACTTTGCCTACTATCCACTTTAACAGTTTCGAATTTTCCTTTTTTAACATGCTTAAAACAAAGACTGTGATGGAAAATAATCATTTATGTGATAAATGTTGGTTGAATATGGAATTAAATGAGTCTTTATTTGCTTCTGGATGGCTGCCCTATTTCTTTATTTCACTTTTTAAAGTGTGATTTCTATTGTACCTTAAAGAGAAATAGCTTTCTTCTTATATTTTAATAGTTAAGATCCTAACACACATGTTGATTCACACTAGTACCTGTAACTATTTTTTACATTAAAAAAGCTTATTTTTCCCACTTCTCACTTCTTTTTTAGGTGTTGAAGTTGTCATTTGTACTCAAAGTTATTTACAAATTTATGGCAATCTCGAAATGTTTATATGCTACCGTGAAAGTGAAATCTTTCAGTCCTGTACGACTTTTTGTGATGCCATGGACAGTGGCCTACTAGGCTCTTCTGTCTATGGGATTTTCCAGGCAAGGGTACTGGACTAGGCTGCCATTTCCTTCTCCAGGGGCTCTTCCCAATTCAGGGATCAAACCCGAGTCACCTGCCTTGCAGGTAGATGCTTTACCATCTGAATCACCAGGGAGATATCTATGCCATTGTAGATTTTTTAAAACAAAACTTGTTATTTCTCTTCAATTTATAGATGTTGTTAAATTTGTTTAGATTGAATAGTTTTTAAATAGGTATATACTGCTGTTACCTTGTAAGTCAGCTAATTTAAAAGTCACTTTGAATAAATTCTTATTCAATAGAAAAAAATTTTCTACTTGATATGGCTTAATTGTCATTTTAATCTAAAAAGAAAGAACATTGAATTTGCACATGATTTATGGTAGTCTATATGATAAATTCAATGTTTATGCACCAAAATCTAGACCGGCATTCAAAGCAACAAAAGAGAGGAATTTCATCAGTTATTTTTCTGTTTATTTCAATTTTGAAATTTTACTATTTAGAGTAGCTTGTAATTTTATCACAAGCTTTAAAATTTGAACATGTACTCTAAACTTCATTATCTCTTAAACATGCATAATGGGCATTGCGATAATTTAAGATATGTATTTAGATTTATGTGCTGAAGCATTAGGCCATTAATAGCGGAGTTCTGGAGGTAAGAGTTCTTATTCTCAAAAGCATATTAATTAGATTAGGGTGGGGGGATACAACTTTTTTACAGTTTGTTCAATTGATTTTTTTAAGTATAAAAATTAATGCTATGACAAACCTAAGCAGTAAAAAGCAGAGAAATCACTTTGCTGACAAAGGTCCAAATAGTCAAAGCTATGGTTTTTCCAGTAGTCATGTAAGGATGTGAGAGTTGAACCATAAAGAAGGCTAAGCACCAAAGAACTAATGCCTTCAAATTATGGACAGCAAGGAGATCAAACCAGTTAATTCTAAAGGAAATCAACCCCAAATATTCACTGGAAGGACTGATGCTGAAGCTGAAGTTCCCATAGTTTGGCCACCTGATGCGAAGAGCTGACTCATTGGAAAAGACCCGGATGCTGGTGTCACGCGAGTGTATGTTCCTTGGTTCTTTGTCTCATCACAGCAAAGATTTGGAGTGACAGACATTAAAGCCCCCTTGGTGTGTCACAGCTCTCGGGTCTTGGACAGACCGTGTTATAGCTGTCAGGTCTCGAATGGACCATGTTATAGCTCTTAGACAAATCAGTGTTACAGCTCAGTGTTACAGCTCTATTTTATTTGGAAGATAGCAGGAAAATCCATCTTCGAGGCATGAGGGCATGTCGATCCAAAGACAAGAGGAGAAGAGTGCCCCAGTGCGCGGGGGAGAGAGAGAGCTAGCTTTGGCTCCTCTATTTATATGTTTCTCTATCCCTGGGCCTGTCCTATGTAAATTAGGCCAGCCAGGAGTGTTGTTTGTTTTACCTGAGGTCCTCACTCCGGTCCTCGGAACTTCTTTTGTTCTGTTTTCGTGGGCTTTTCCCTTCCTTGTCTTTTAGCCACCGCCATTTTGGACTCCTTTTCCCTATTTTACCTACCTAACACTGGGAAAAATCAAAGGCAAAACCAGAAGAAGGTGGCAGAGGATGAGATGGTTGGATGGCATCACCAATTCAATGGACATTAGTTTGAGCAAACTGGGAGACAGTGAAGAACAGGGAAGTCTGGAGTGCTGCAGTTCATGGGGTTGCAAAGAGTTCAAAACAATTTAGCAACTGAACTACAAGTGTTCAGTTAGCCAGGAAATACTGGGCAGATCACTGAACTGTCAAGATGAATACAAAGTAGCCCTTAGGATGAAAAGTTAAGTGCATGAGCTAAAGATGAACAAGGGTTTTGAGAAACTGAAGGAGAATGTGGCAAGCATTCTCCATAGAAGTCACGGCAAGTTTCATGCAGAGGTGACATTTGAATGGATTCTTAAAGGATAATAAGGTTTTATCAGGCAAGGGGAGGAGAAAAGTATTCCCAGCAGTGGCAATACCATGTGCCAAAGCTGCACACAGGATGGAGCACAGTTTCTGGGTTTGATGATCAGTTTTACAAAGTTTGGGCTTCCCTGGTGGCTCAGATGGTAAAGAGTCTACCTACAATGTGGGAGACCTGGGTTTGATCCCTGGGTTGGGAAGATCCCCTGGAGGAGGGCATGACAACCCACTCCGATATTTTTGCATGGAGAATCCTCATGGAGAGAGGGGCCTGGCAGGCTACAGTCCATGGGGTCACAAAGAGCTGGACATGACTGATTGACTAAGTACACACATGACAAAGTTTGAACAATGAGTATGTGAGGGAAAGGGTCAGGAGAGAAAGTCAGGAAGTGATTGTGACCTAATGTAAAGTGTTTATATTTTAAACACGAATGCACTTTCGAAGAAGGATTAAAGAAATCCATTATCTTCTAAATCGGTCATTCTGTAGTGACATTACTCATAATCTCATACCTTTTAATTTTAAAAACCACTTCACGATGTCATCTGATACAGCTACCAACCTCCAAGGACGAGTAATGTCACTATTTTGTACTGGTAGCAGTGGTATTTGTGGTTTGGAAAGTGTGTGAAATTCAAGTTCAGACAACTAGTAGAAAGCAGGTGTCAACTGTACATCATAGAGATTGTTGAAAATAAGTGTTCAAGTGGAGAAAGATCCTATCTTTTATTTTTCTTAGAAGGCAGATCTTGCACTGGAACGTTAGTAGTTCTTTTGGAAGATAAAAACGACCACGCACCGCAGATAAAAAATGAAGAACTGACAATGTGCCGGCATGATAAGGATTATGTTGTCCTCGAACCTACAGATCAAGATGGACCTGACAATGGGCCACCTTTTCAATTCATTCTCGATAATTCTGCCAGCAAACTTTGGACAGTAGAGACAAGGGATGGTGTGTAATTATGCTAAACCTTCTAATCAATAGGACCTTAGAATGTTTGGTGGTGTAGACTTTTACCTTAGTTACTTATACTAAATAAATCTTAATTTTAGTAAATTATTTTATTGATCCCAGATAAAGGATAATACCTCGTTTCTTAAGACTATGAGTAATATGATTAGATTCTTATTCTGAATATCTTTAAGAAAACAGACAAATCCATTTTAATAAAATATTTGAATAACATAGTAAATATAGAATAGTAAAGATGAGCATAAAGCAATATCCATTACTTTTCCTGTCTTTTTAAGAAATCAAAATCTCTTTTTTTTTTTTTTTGCATAGGTAAAACTGCCATTCTTCGGGGGCAGCAAGATCTTGATTATAACTATTACACTATTCCTATCCAAATAAAAGACAGACATGGCGCTTCTGCAACACACATGTTATCAGTGAGAGTATGTGATTGTACAATTCCATCCGAATGTAGAATGCCTAGTAAACTTTTGAGAGAGGCGACACTAACAAATGTGTTCCTTGGAAAATGGGCAATTCTTGCCATGGTGTTGGGTTCTGTGTTGTTGTTATGTAAGTATATTATACAGAATGTATTATCTAATATTTTAATATTAAAAATGTTATCTAATATTTTTTAAATATATGACAATTCTTTACATTAGTGACATTGATAGCCTTTGAGAAGTGGGTCCTTTTAAAAATCTTGTGCAAATTCAATGGCTTGGAGTTGTGAGTCACAGAAGAAAAGGATTTTTCAGAACTATGGCCACAGTTCTTCCAATAATTAGCTGTGAGACACTGGATAAATCACTTCCTCTTCTTTAAGCTCTTTTTGTTTTTTAATGGTGCAATGAAGAGGTTGGGTAAAATTAATAAGTTTCCCTCCCATACAAAGTATGATTATCTTTCAACCAACTACATTCATGGAGTGGATACACAAAAAGAGTTAGTGAAAAGAGTAGTTTAAAAATTTACTTAGATGTTTGTGCTCAATGATATTAATGAATATTAATGACATCATTTAGCATACATCTTAATCAGACTCCAGAGTGTGAGGGAAATGGCCATATGATGAGTCGCTGAGGAAAAGCAATGGAAGATTTTGCATTCTGCAAACTGGTTTTTGGAGATGCAAAAGTGATGGAAAATCTTTGCTCAGGCTTCTCCCCTCCCTTCCTCTCCCTTTTTTCCTTCCTTTGCTTCTTTTCCCTTCCCTCCTTCCTTCTTTCTTTTTCAAAAATGTTTGACTACACGCAGTCTATTTGCATTTATAGACTTTTCCCATAGCTTTTGCTGTGTCTGTGTTCAGGGATTTGTGTTTCGGGTTAAACTGGATATTCCTCTTAGCACCTGATGGACACTTTCAAAACCAAGCACTGGTTTTATGTAATGGCTTTTTCTGTTTGATTTATGTCTAATGTTCTTTGTTTTGTGATTCTAAGATCTTTGAGTTGTTCCGTATGGACTTTAATGCCAATAATACTAGCTTAAAGTCCAATCAAATGAAGTTACTATTTCAGTGTGGAGAAAAGAAGGAAAATGTTGAATTCTGAACCTGGGAAGAGAGCTATTCACAGACTATGTTCACTTCCTCTTTCTTTCTATTGATTTGTTTCTTACTTACTTAGCCTAATAACATAACCTCACTAAGACAGAGATAGTCTATATATATATTTGTTAATAATCTCTTTTAAATTGTATGACCCAAAGAAATCTCAATTTATGGAACCAATTTTTTAAAAGTTCTGTGAAGAAACAAAAAAAAAATGATTCAAATGATTTACTATATAATTCAAAAGGTTATAATCATTTACTGTAAGTCGAATGATCTACAGTGCCAGCATGAAAAATTGTGATTTTACCTATATATTTTTTATTTTTTAGGTATTTTGTTCACATGTTTCTGTGTTACTGTTAAGAAAACAGTAAAGAAGTGTTTTCCAGAAGATGTAGCCCAGCAAAATTTAATTGTATCAAATACTGAAGGACCTGGAGAAGAAGTGATGGTAAATCAGATTTCACCTTTTTGGGTATGGTAGTTTAATGAGGCTGTGCTGTGCTTCGTCACTCAGTCTAGTCCAACTCTTTGCAACCCCATGGACTTGTAGCCCCACAGGATCCTCTGCCCATGGGATTCTCCAGGCAAGAATACTGGAGTGGGTTACCATTCTCTTATCCATCAAACCCAGGTCTCCTGCATTACAGGCAGATTCTTTACCATCTGAGCCATCAGGGAAGCCCAAATTCAATGATAACAGTTGATTATTATGTAAAATAGTAATAATGATAACCTGCATGCAAGCTAAGTTGCTTCACATATCCAACTCTGTGCGGCCCTATGTGGACTGCAGCCTGCCAGGCTCCTCTGTCCATGAGATTCTCTAGGCAAAATTACTAAAGTGGGTTGCCTGTCCTCCTCCAGGGGATTTTCTTGATCCAGGGATCAAACCAGGGATCTCTTAAACCTGCCTGCCTTGGAAATGGGTCCTTTAGCACTAGCGCTACCTGAAAAGCCCAAATAATGATAACAGCTAATGCTCCTGAGAAATCTGTATGCAGGTCAAGAAGCAACAGCTAGAACCGGACATGGAACAACAGACTGGTTCCAAATAGGGAAAGGAGTACAAAAAGGCTGTATGTTGCCACCCTGCTTATTTGACTTATATACAGAGTACATCATGAGAAATGCTGGGCTGGAAGAAGCACAAGCTGGAATCCAGATTGCCGGGAAAAATATCAATAACCTCAGATA